>JAJOOR010010165.1:0-23458 GCA_036250505.1 Solanum acaule | reverse complement strand
ATCAAACATGGTCATCATAAAGCAGCTCTAGCAAAATATATTTCTGACCTCGGAGCCTGAAGTCCAAGAGCAATAAAAGGAAGAGAAGTGATCACATTTGCAATAGTTTCGGCAACGGTTCGATCACCTAAAAGAAAACAATTAAAAGATTAGAAACATGGTAGAGGCAGTATTATAAACTAACTGTTCATAAAGTGATTGTTCTTTATATGTTTACCATGGCAACTGCAACGGATGGGCCTGAGGCAACCAGGCCTTTGCTGCCAAACTCTCCTGGTGAACAAGATAACATGATGAGTCAAATTCTTGTCAACCCTAATCCTAACTTTGGGTCTGAATTGACAATTCAATCATCTGTGTTGCTTATAGAAGATAGAAAAGCACCTCCAGACAAATGATCAGAGGTCAACCAAGATAACCTCATTTTCACTTACTGCACTATTAGGTGGTGTCTTGTTCCAACAGGAAAACTTGCATGGCTCCGTTTATGTAAGCCCCCATGTTGTTTTATCTCTTCCAATGCAAATGGTGAATGAGGCACCACTTGCACTCCATGCACACCTTCCAAGGCTGTCTTAGGCTTCACTGAACTCTGGGCACCCATCTGCAATTTGGCAATCAGTCAATTGAATATGACTGATTGCCCGCATTAACACGCAGATACCGATAATGACCAGTTATGGTTGTAATCCAACCTTTGATTTTCTGTAACAAGGAAAGGAATCATTTGTAACTTCATGTTTTCGAGTAATGAAGAGTACATACTAAAGATTTTTTAAGCAAAAGGAAATCCTCCATGGATCAGAAATATATTCAGGGGATTCATCAAACCACACAATCACTGCTTCACGCAGCTGTTATTTACAAAATCATCGAGTAATTTCCGTTTTATGCTCTAAAATATATGCACTCTTTGGTTTGCACCGTGTCTTCTCCATTTTCAAAATTTACCCCCTAACTTGTTCATTTGTTTGGAAAACATCATATTGTGAGGGGGAAATTAGGAGCTCAACCATTAATTGTCATAAAAATTAGGAGCTCGACTGTTTTCACGTTTATGACCTGTACAACTGATATAGATTGTGTTATCTTGTAGGGGAATTGGCTGTCTCTGCACTATGGAGTAGGCACCAGAAGTTAATGAAACTATATGATATCGATATTTTAGAAGTTCGATTTATTGAGTATTGTGTCTTCCATTATTGAACCACATCCGAATTCCGATGTTCAAAAAGTTTGATTTTTGAATGATCTGGGATCTGGATTAAACTTCAGTAGTTACACTAATATCATTTTTAGCCATTTTCCGTCTCAATAGGACCCATTACACATTGCAACCCAATAAATAGCAGTAGAATCTCATCATGTCAATGATGTACCTAAAGTCCAGATATGACAATAAGAACTCAGCTATTGCTCAAAGATCGAATTTTTCCAATGTAAGGACATCAACTTCAAGTCACTAGTTGAACCTTCCAAATCAAGACCTAGAAATAACTCAATAAATATCAAATAATGTACTATTGAAAAACTCATTTATGAGCCTTTCAAGATGATCCATTCCCTTGTTTATGTCATGGTTTAATAATGTCCATAGAAAGATTACTTTTTTCAAACAATTATGGTGTCTGGATCAACTTGCATGCACGAGTACCTACTATCTGTCACCAACAAAGGAATCAGGTAACTCTGTCCACCAACGCACTTACATAAATAGGAAAAGATCACTTTTTTTTCTTTTTACTTACAATTCAAGCTTTATCCGACAAGCTTCAGCATTATAATTAACTCACATATCTTTACTGATTTAAAAATACGAACTAAGTTATCAGACCAATTTCCTTTGAAGCTTAAACTTTACTCTTCAAAGCATAAAAAAAAGTCAATTAGACATATACACACACACACACCACCCCCACACCCCCCCACACCACCCCTAAAACTATATCCCCAAATTCCAAGCAAAACCCATTTCATTTCTGATCAAATCCCTCAAATCAGAGCATAAAGCTTCATCAATGGATCCTTAAAAAATCATCCATGCAATACCCAATACATTAAACATACTAGCTAGCAGCTCAAATTAGATAAAAACCCAATTAACCAATCTTTAGTGGGACTCCAATTAGGATCATAAAGGGGTAATTGAAGCATGAAACTCAACAATAAAAATATCAATTTTTTTATAAAAAAAATCATTATTAATAGTTACATGGGTCGATTTTAAATTTGAAAAAAAGGGAATCTTGAAATTGAAATGAGCAACATAGGGAAAGTGAAAGAACCTGTGAGATCGGTGTGCGGCACTGCGATAAAGAAGGAGATTTTTGTGAGCAGAGAGATCGAGAAAAAGGGGTATTTATTTTAGGGAGAAAAAAATGGCATAAATTATGAGATTATGCGAATTTACGAATCTTTTTAGCAACTTTGTGGATATTCGGGTCTACAAAATGGGTATCCGAGAATCTACGCAAATATTCACCATCATATATATTATTGTTATCTATATTTTAAAAACATCATGAATTTTATCACAAATTAAGAATTTTCTATTATTTATTGATAAAGAAACACCTAAATATATCTGTTTTTGTTACCAGATACACTAAAATAGGAGGAAAGACGAACGAAAATGGGGAGGGAGGCGTACATGATTTGTTATGTATCTCAAATACATGTGAATCCACTTAAATACAATGTATCTAGAACAAATTACACCTAATTTTAGCCTCATGTATCTGAAACACACCAAAATCTGATAAAAATATATAATATTGCAACCTAAAGTATATCTAAGTAATTAGCTGTTGAACTAATGAAATTTATGTAATCCTTAAAATATATGGTTACCAACTGGATTCATTTAAAAATGGGTTAAATATGGATCAATACATATTATCCATCATAACATATGGATAACTCATGGTATCCACCATTTGCAATCCCCTTACCTCTAAAAAACTTACACTTTTAAGTTATGTTTGAACATACATTTCGTTTGGCAAATGCTTGTGAGGGAACAAATTTAGAAGAAAATTGACTGCAATAAATGATCAAACAATTATTTAAAGAAAAAAAAAGTTGAAAAACACACACAAAATAAATAAATAAAATTGTATGTCCAAACTCCAAACAACTCCATAAATTTCACAAGTGCATGAAATTTTCGTTGTGAATGTTAAAATTTCGGAATAACAGTTCATTTTTAACTACAATGAGTGAAAATCGACTATTTGATACTTTTGACTTTTATAGTGAACGACTGAAAAACAAGAAATTAGTGATAGATAAAAAAAAATTATAGTTAAGCAACAAAAAATTCATGTTAATCCTATTTCGCTATGGATTATAAGACTATCCAATCATCCGGAAGCTATTAAGCGACGGATTAGTTGAAAATTACCAATAAATTTTATAGTTGCTTCTATATTTTTAATAGTAGTGAATTGTTATACGTCAGTCCTTCTCAGTGACCCACCTTCGTCAGCCACTTACCATCATGACCATGGGCGTCACGTCCACCCAGAAAGATGAAGAATTGGGTCACGTGGAAGGAAAAAGTGGCATAAATTTATGGGATTATACGAATGTACGAATCTTTTTTTAGGAACTTTGAGCATATTCGAGTGTTCCTTTGGGAATAAAGGTTGCTCAAGGTCTGATATTTGTTATTACTATAACTAGTTGTAACTTGTACAATGGTAATTGAATCAACATCTAATGATTCATAGTGTTTTGTGGGTGTGTTTTTGGCTTATCTACATTGGGTTTGGGTAATATTAATTGTACAAAAATCATCACAAATGACTATGAAATTAAATAAGTATTGTTAATGTTATTTTTACTTCATTTATTTCAATTTGTTTGTCTTACTTTCCTTTTGAATTTGTTTCAAAATGATCAGTGTCTCTTTCATTTTTTGGCAACTCTTTAATTTCAACTTTCCAAATTAAAAGTCTTCTCTATCTTTTTAAATTTTGTGTCATGTCAAAATAGGACAAACAGGTTGAAATGACGGGAGTAGTAAACTTGTACTTAATTGTCGGGAAGAGCGGGTAAGGGTTACACCATGTTTTATGTTTTATGATGCATTTTACATCTATATGTTAATGTCAAACAATATGTTCCAAATGAATTCATACTTATGAAATACTCTATTTGTAGATAGTACATGTTTGTGAACTTTATGAAAGCTATAGCATTTATATATAATCACAAATATGAATTTCATGATACGATATGTGAAATGTTTTGGGAGTTTTTGTTTTGACCCAAGCCCACACACGTATTGTTCATTTTGGTGTAATAGACTTCACATATTTGTTTTTCGGGCCACGCTATTATCAAACTTAAAAGCGTATGTATCATGTGAACTTGTGTTATGCGTTATAAAGCTCTTTACTTTCTTCTTACATCTGATGTGAGATTCGTCTAAGATATCATGTTCACCCTTTCTTTAGAAGCTTGTCATCCTAGAAGCCTATGAATTCTTCTTTGTGACTCACCCTCATCGGCCCGTCCTTTGTTATAGGCATAATATCTATACAACCCAAGCTATGACACATATTTTGCAACTTAAATAAACATTACAAAATCACATTAAGGAAATCAAATATCAACCACGAAATTGAACTCAACAACACCATTACAACAATAAAACAACATCCACAAAAGAAGAGTGATGCATGAAAAGAGACAAAGCTAGGATTATTGAGCAACAAAGAACTGAATTTGAGTGGATCGTGTAACAGTAAGATTTGACTCTAATTCATTAACTGAACGAGTATTGTTCGTACCTCATAGAGCAACTAACTAATTTGACTTGACCTCCAATCCTTCCATCACAAGTAGTCATCAAGTATGCTCTAGCAAGACTTACACAAATAGCACAATTATCTGAAGATGCTATATTTGAGCTGCAAGTAGCATGGCCATAAGCTAATAAATCATCATTAGGATAAGGAGATGTTACATAGTAATCATAACCTTGATTTGGTGTCTCATTCTTTAATGTTACAAGAACATAATATAAACTTTCTGCAAATGGGCCATTTTTGTCATATATACCACCATTGCACATATAGCCCAATAATTTAGCACTTGGAAAATCTCTTGTTGCTAAACAATTAAACCCCAAGATTACAAATTACAATTATAAGGAATGTGGTTAACATTCTAATTCTCAAAATTGAACACACACACACACAGAGTTTAATTCTAATGTCCTTGTTTAAATAGATTATATATCAATTTATTGATTTCTCCACCAATGAAAATTAAGATTTTGGTCTAACCTGCTTATTGTTTATAAAATAGATTTTGTTTCTTTTTTTAATTATAAAATATATTTGTGTTGCCGGCAAAAGAGCACCGCTACTATTTCGTTGCTTTGATATAAATACTAATCCTTAGGTATAATTCTTGCAAGAGGAGGAATATTCATACGAAGAAATATCCATTAAAAGATAGAAAAACTACGTAATTAGACTACGTACATATATATTACATATATTATCACTAATTAAGGATTTTCTATCATATATTGAGGAAGATATACTTAGATACATGTATTTCTACTACTAGATACACTAAAATATGGAGAGAGGCGAGCAAGATTCGTTATGTATCCTAAATACATGCAAATCACATAAGTAGATACACACTAGATACATATGTATCTATAATTATCTTGTGTGATTCGCATGTATCTCGGATACCTAATACAAAGGAGAGTGGCGAGAGAGATGGGAGAGAGGTGAGTGAGATTTGTATGTATCCCAAATACATATGAATCCACTTGGATACGATGTATCTAGAACAAATTACACCTAATTTTGACCCTATGCATGTATATATCCTGAGATACATTTTCTCGATGCAATAAAATTTAGTAAGATACGTAATATTGCAAACTAAAATGTATCTAAGTAATTAGTTCCTAAACTAGTGACATTTATGTAAGTTCCCCTTAAAAGAAATTGATGAATAGTTATTTACATACAAGATGCATAAGTTCATGTCAGCATGGACCCAATATATGTTACTTTTTTTATCCTAAAAAAAGTGTCAATATCTTTCGATCTGAATTAACACGCAATGAAATGAGACAATAACTAACATCCCCAAAGTGAAGTATTCGTGAACGGAATAAAACATAAGTTGAGACCCACACAACACAGATTATATTCTTTATTTTATGAAATTTTGTGATACTAACAAAGTGTTTTATAGTCATACGCACATTTTGGATCTCATGAGTACTTAGAAAGACGATCCAAGTTTTTCATAAAGAATGACCACATTTTTACACTCACGTAGGTGATTCTATCAAGTATGTCTCAAGCTAAACAACCTGAAGGAGTATTTAACCTTATAGAGCAAAATAAGTTTTAACCTTATAAAACACTACCATACATTAGAGATAGAAAATGGAGTGTGCATTGAGGACTTATAATATGGCTTCGTTTGATTATCTATTGTGTCTTTTCTTTTATCCCTCCCTCAAGAAAATATTAATTAGAAGAAAGTTTTAACATTTTGTCCTTATTTATATTAACATATAATTATTTTCATTGAATACTTATTTTATTATATGCATCTCCTATAATTGAGATATTGTAATCTTTAAAAAATAATTATTAATTTTATGTTAAATGTCTAACATAACAACTAATTTAAGAAACCTATTTTTAAAAATTACACAAATAATTTGAGAAAAAAAAAGTATAAAAATACACTTCTCATACTCCCTCTCCTCTTCTCTTTCCTTCTTGCCTATGTAAATGTGCAAACATCTCAAGGGTATTATTACTACTTGCTAAGAAACATGTTTAGTCATTACCAGCATTGTATTAAATGACCATCCATGAATATGGTATAGTAGATTCAAATGTTTTTTTTGAGATTTGAGTTTTGAGTATGAAAATATATTTGGTAGAAATCGCTTTAATTCCCTTTGAATATAATCTTATGTAGCGTGAATTCAAATTAATCAAATTTCAATACAAATATCGAATATCGGATAGAAAAAAAAAAGACATTATATTAAATGATTTTAGTAGAGAGTCAGATTTTTTTTTAAAGAAAAATTCTAAAAAAGCAAATGACACAACATTTGACTGCATTGAATTATCAACGCGTGTTTAGCTGTCATTCTAATTTAAGTCTACCTTGTTTCCTGCTTTATCATTTACTGCGTTTGGTCTTACTTGTATGTCCTTTATATGTAAGTTATAATTCTACTTCTTAATAATGGCTTTGTAGAAACAACTAAAGAACATTTTTTTCGAATTCAAGTCTTTCTGAATACGAACTTGTTCTTATTAAAGAGTATTTTATCTTTTAATATGAGATATGTTGACCTGAATTTAAATTTAGTCAAGCTTCATTATGAATATCGAACACCAGGTGAAAAACAAAAGAAAATATCTTTTTTGCCCATATTTGGAAATGAATGTATATCATCTTAAAGAAAGTAGAAAATCATATTTTTTTAAAAATGAAAAAGATTAAAAATGTTAATATTTTTTCTTTCAAAAGTTCGGTTCTTCAGTTGGATTTGAGGTAATGGTCATGTTATTTGTTAATCAAGGATTTCTTTGGCCTGTCAAGATGCATGTTGACAAGTAATGACAACATATATAATTAAGTATATTAAAATATAATTTTTAATAATTTAACCTTTCCGATGAGATATCCAAAATATTCATTAAGATTCTTGAGGATTTATGATTGTCCTTTATGTTAAACAAGGAAATAATTACTATTTTTTTTTTGTTTTTTTTATAGAAATTTTTCCTTTATTAGGAGAATATTATACAAAATCCAACAAAAAATCTCAAACATTAATAATAAATTTAATAGTTCTTACTTATCCAACTAACAAGACAAGAATAGGGTAATTAATTTCCCAATAAGTAAGTAATTATTTGGGATTCATGTGAACTTTAGGGTAAAAATGTTTTTTTAGATGGGGTAGTGTGGATCCTAAGATGTTTAGTAAGAATATCTAGAATAAGCTACTTAAATGGGGTTTTCAAAATTCAATTAAGGCTCAAAGATTAAATTTTAAGTACTATTTTTTTTCCGAACTTCTTAATGAAAATTTTGAATTCGACACGGAAGAAATACTACCTCGCAATTCATATTTACCATTTAAAAAAAGAAAAAGTATACCGTAGACAACGGCTATTAATACTGGACAGTCCCACCCCGCTTCAATGCGCGCACTATATATATAGTATTAATAAGAATCCAACCACTCGGATATACACATAAAACTACTTATTTTATTAGAGTTTAAAATATACTCTAACGTCTCAATTTATGTGACACCTTTTAATTTTCAATATTACATAAACATTGAATATTGAAAACATTCTTAAACTTAATGCTAAATATCAATTTTGTCTCTGAATTATCGACAATCTTAAAAATGCTATTTTACTTAACTGAATGAACTTCAATACACCGCTAATCTACTACATGACATATCAAGTAATCTCAAACTCTTGTAAGAACATGAAACTCTTAATAAAAAAATCGAGAAAAGTTTTTAAAACACTCGTAAACTTGACAAGAATTTAGGGGTTGTATTTCACTCAAATTGCAAGATCGGATGTGTATTTAAGTTCAGTTAGTCCAATAAAAAAATATGTTTAAGACTGTCAATAGTCTAGAGATAAAACTAATACACTATTAATAGTCCAGAGATAAAACTGATACACTATTAATAGTTCAAAAATGAAACTAATTATCAATTTTAGCTCTGAATTATCGACAATCTTAAAAACACCCTTTTTACTTGACTGAATGAACTTCAATACACCACTAGGCTGCCACATGACATATCAAGTAGTCTCAAACTCTTGTAGGAGCATGAAGCTCTTAATAAAAAAATCGAAAAAAGTGCTGAAAACACCCGTAAACTTGACGAGAATTTAGGAAGTGTATTTCACTCAAGTTACAATATCAGATATATATTTAAGTTTAGTTAGTCAAATAAAAGAACATATTTAAGACTGTCAATAGTCCAAAAACGAAACTAATAATTCGCATATAAAAAGTAGTTAAAATTTATTTTACCAAGCATAAGCAGCCAAGATGCACATCTAAAAGCATAGTTAGAAGCAAATAAGTTGGTGCAGAGTTCGAAGCTTCATAAAATCAGAAAAAAAAAAAATATAAATAAGAAGGTTCCCTTGATTCAAGGGTCAAGATCCTCCTTCTCTCCATGTGACTTACACCATAAGATAAGGAGATCACCAACACTTTTTTTATAGAATATTTCAAGTCCAATCAAACGATCAACATCTCTTAATTCTTATCAAGTATGTTCCAACAAAACTATATTACAACATTATAGTAACTCAAGTCACCCTTTGAGTTTCTATGACTAAAGTCAACATTTTAGGTTAACGCGCATGCAATGTCAATTCAAGAGGAAAATAGAAGAAGAAGAATCGAAGTCATTATTCGGGCATGGACTATAATGTTGATATTTTCTCAGTTATGTATATCATCGTCAATTGCCCACTCTCCAAACGCAACACCAAGAAAAGTCGGATTTTTTCATGAAGTTAGTACTATAACTTCCGCAGATCATAATGTTGAAACAAGGGAGAAAAGAAACAGAGGAAACAAATTGTATGATGAAGACAAGAGATTAGTTCATACAGGTCCAAATCCTCTTCATAACTAGTATAGTTCACTATTAGGAGTTTTGCTACTATTCAATTTTTTCTAAACGTTAGACTGTCTGCATCACACCCGTTGAGGCCTGCTAAAGCGGTATGCTCTATGCATCGGTTCAACGGGCCTTTTATTCTTTTTTTTTTTTTGCTCTGTATTGGAATTAATAGTAGCAATGCTTTTACTAGTAGAATTTTCAGTCATTGTTCAATGTAGAGGTTTCAATTTCATAAACTTTACTTTGTTTACTTACAATTGATATTAGTTGTGTGATTATGGGTGGCTTTAGAGGGTAACGAGGGGTTCACCCAAACTCTTCCGTAGTATATATATATATATATATTGATTTTGAACATGTTGAACATAAAATTATAAATTACTTAATAGTTGAAAGAGTTTAAAATTCGTCTTGAAGTTCTAGTTAATAAAAATCCTAAATTCGTAATCATGATAGCATTTTTTTGTTGTTTCATTCACATGTTGATAAATAAATTGAATTTAACTACAAAATTCATCGAGTGTTAGTAGCTAAATAACTCGTAACTGACAAAAATCTTTTGATAGTCTATTGTTAATTCATTATTAAATAAAATTAACAACAAATTTTACTATTTAACTACATAAATTTGAATTGCTACTTTCTAATTTTTTTCAAAAATATATATATTTGAATCATTTCAAATTTTGAACTTATTAATTTGTGTGACAAAACGAAGCCTCATACAACTAATATAAATTGGGTGAGACACAAAATAAATTATTTCAGAAGCATAGGGCAGAGAGCACACCAGTAAAGTCTAGAGGAAAAATAGAATTGAATGAGGGTTAAATGTCCTGATTTTACTCTTATTATTATTATTATTAGGTAAAAATAATTATTTCTGACTTCTTTTTATTTTCTGTACCTTCTGATTAAAAAAAAAAGTGTCTGTTGATATATTAAATGTAGTAGATACTGCTACTGAATACTGCTACTTTTTGTTGAGTCTTTTATCTTTGGCCAGCCATTTGGTCACAGTAAATACAATTCTCTTTTCAGTGTTTAAGCACTGCCATATTTTTGATAGAATGTAGAAATATATTAACTCCGACAAATTAAAGTCAATTGTATGTATTATTATAGGTAGGAAAAAAATTGTTAAGGGGTCCTAGTGTAAGGAGTTGTTGACTTGTTGTCGGGATAGAGCCAGTCAGGTAAAGGCGAGGGGTTCATCTGAACTCACAATACTTTATATGATAGAGGAGGGAAAACCTACCTTGAAAGCTATTTGACCTTGAGTCTTAGGGTACGTTGTTCATGATGCTGGACTTCAATGACGGTTGTCACTACTTCTTCAATTTGAGAAATTGCTTGTTTGTCGCTTTTGGCCGCCTAATTAAAAGATCAAGGTTCAAATTTTAAGTAAATGGAGTTATATATCCAGTATTTGTATTGATGAAAGATAGAAAGTATTCAAATTAGCTATGTCAAGTTAATTATATTCAAATACCACAATATACAATTAATACCTTCTTTTTTAATAATTAATATGTAACGACATATTCAATAGTAAGTTATATTGACAGCAAAGATATTTTTAAATAAAGTTATGAAAACTCTAAAGTTATTGACGGTAAAAATATTTTTAGATCAAAATATTAACTAAGGATATTTTTATTCAGTTTCATGTAGTTCAAAAATATTTTTGATCTTTTTTCGTGAATTAAATAATCTAAAAACACCTATGTTCAAAATCTTTTCAGCGTGATTGGACTTGTATAAGTTTCAGAATAGAAATAGAAGGTTTTCTTGGTTTCTTAATTCTTGTACGTACTATATATATAGAGTATTTAATTTGCAAATAATTACTAAATAATATGTTTATTTAAAACCCATAAAAGGGAAACAAAAGTATGGTAAGATGTGGAAAACCTAAAAAGTTGCTATGGAGGTGCTAGCTAAGGGTCCTCTTTCTCAACTTTGAGGCTTTTCTTTTGTTAGTCCCTCTATTGTTATATATCTTGATCTATTGTTAAGTGATGTTGAGTGATTTTTTTTTTAAAATTAAAGATCTATCGAGAATAATTTTACTATCCTGTATATATAGGGGTAATATCTTCGTTTATTATATCTTCTGCAATCGTTATTTGTGTGATTACACTGAATATATTGTTATTGATATTAAATTTCTTACTCTTTAGTCTTCTTTGGTGTTTGATAAGCGAATAAAAATATATTATTAAAAAAGTATATATAATCTAAGTAAAATACTATGATGGTCGAAGTCAAAGGTGGGGTTGTGCGGATAGGGGCTATGGAGGGTTGCGGGTTGAAGGTGGGGCGTGGTGGAAGGTGGTGGAGAGGGATAATTGAGATGTCAAATGAGCGAATTTGATTAAATTTAAATAAGTCAAAATGTGTTGAGTTAATAAATGATCTTCCTAAAAGTTACTTGGGCTAAAATGTGGGTCATGCAGAATTGCCCGGTTCTTGCTTATTTTAATCACCTTTTTTTTTTCTTTTATACTCCCCCGTTACTCTTTAGTTGTCATGTATACCAAAAATATTTGTCTAAAATAGTTGTCAATTTAAACAATCAAGAGAGAATTAATTATCTTTTCCCCACTTTGCCCTTTACATGAATTATTCTAGAATTAAGAAGCACATATATAAATTAAGATTAAAGAATTAATAAGGTATATATTAGTTAAAGTTGTCCAACAACAGCTGTCCACTATACTAAAAGTAGTTGTCCAACAATATTTGTTAAATTTAGAAAATCAAGAGATAATTTATCTTTTGTGTCTATTTTACCCTTGTTAATAAATACTACTCTATTTATCATCTAACACATTTTTCAAAACATTAAATTTAATAAAGTTTAAGGATAAAATAGTAATATTACGTCTATTATTTATTGTTTTTTAAGGAATGCCAAATCAATAGTAAACCACTATTATTAGGCTGGGAGATTAATATGGATAGGTTAGAATGTTAATCAAGACATAAACAAAGTGTTTTTTTCTTTTAAATAAAAGTGGGGGTTGTTAGTGAGATTGTCCGAACTTTAATTATTGTATTGGGAAGTGATACTTGGATTGACTATTCCTAGAACTAGCATAGTGTTTTTCATATTTGTCATTCAAATATTAATGCTCCTCATTTTTAAAAAAATTTCAAGTACATATTATAGGGCAAGCCAACATGCATATATATAGTCAATGTTTATTATGGACACTGCAACCCAAAACATATCAATTGCCCAACTATTTTATATTATGTTCTACTAGTACATTTGCTATTGGCAAGTCATTTGGTCCATAAGATTCCTTTCAACACAACTTTTATTATTTTAAAATAAGAATCAACTTTTCTATATTATATTTCAATATATATATATAGTTCTAACAAATCAATAAATAGTTTTCTTTCTTTTGAGATTGGAAGGCTCAATTAATGCATAGTTGAGAGCTAGCAAGAATGTGTTTGAGTCAATCAAGTAATTATAATACACAATTTTCTTATAACTTATACTTTCTCTTTTTCACTTTTATTTGTTCACTTTAAATTTTACACGTTTCTTAAGAAATGATGTTAATTATAACACTTACATTGATTGAGATATAGTCTTATGTCTTGAGAAATAAGTAATTAATATTAAGAGTAAAATGTGAATAAATATGTTTTACTCTTGATATACGAAGAATGACAAGTAAAAGCAAACTTCTATTTTTAGTATAAATGACAAATAGAAATGAACAAATAAAAACATAGAGTATATTAGTTATGCAACATTTTAAATTACAAAATAAAATACAATATTAATTTCATATATAAATAACTTACCATATAATAAATATCAAACATAATATTACTTAGGGAAAAAGGACAAATATACTCCTGAACTATCGTAAATGGTATGTAGATACCCTCCGTTATACTTTTGGGACATTGGTGCCCCTACCGTCCATAAACTAAAGCATATATGCCCTTCACTCTAACGGAAGACTAAATAGGGACACGTGGCACAATCTTATCCGTTGATCCGATATTTAATAAATGTCAGGTCGGTGGATAAGATTATGACACATGTATGTCCGTTAGTATAAATTATATATATGCGCTAGTTTTTGGACTGCAGAGGCATCAATGTCCCAAAAGTATAACGAAAGGTATCTGCATACCATTTACAATAGTTCGAGGATATATTCGTCCTTTTTCCCTATTACTTATATAAAATTTATTACTTATATAACTCATCACCAAACCAACTATCATACGTTCCTATAGTGAAAATTAAACTGGCAGTGGCTGGGTAAATAAATTGGATATTACCACATTGTACTTTTCACTTGCAAAGTGAATAGTGGACTTAGTTTGGCGACATTAGAAGATCTAATTTTTTATACTTCCCTCTGTTCCTAATTACTTATCCACTTTTCCTTTTTTAGTTGTCCCTAATTACTTGTCCATTTTGACAAATCAAGAAAGGACAAACTTTTTTCTCTATTATACCCTCAATTTATTACTTTGAAAAATGTATAACTTTTTGAAAATCTTAAGTTTTTAATTCATCCACTTCATAATTAATAGGGGTAAAATTATAAACACACTATATCAATTATTATTTTCTTAATAGGTGTGTCACTTCAAAAGTGGACAAATAATAAGGAACACAAGAGTACTACATATAATTTAATAATTAATAATGTGCATCTTTTACTAGTTGTCCCTTAAAAGTTGAGCAAAAATATTTCAGATGAAGTTTTTGTTTTTTCAATGTATGTTACCTTTGCATTGGACAATGTACCATATTGTTCTCAAGGTGAGATCTAAAAAGAAGATATAGAAACTTCTTGGGTGAGTTTCACCAAAACTCTTGATATAAAATTCCCCAAAAATTAGTTGGAGAAAATCAAAGCTAGCTAAAGCCCTATTCTCAAAATAGTAAATAATTAATGGTTTTTTGCATAGTCCAAAAGATTCTTGCATAAAGAGAGGAGAGGAAAAGGTATTCTCTTTTCTTGAACTATAAAGGTATATATATTTTTCCCATGAAATGAATGTTTGCCTCAAAGACATGAGTAGAAACTTTGCTTAGAAATTTAAAAAGTTTATAATATCTTTTTTATTTTAAAATAAATTGATCTTTTTTTTATTTTTTAATTGAAATGTATTAAAGTTAAAAGAGTAAAAATATTCAAAAAGGTAAAATAACATAGTGTGAAATATGTTATTTTACCATTCAAGCCAAATTTTCTGGCCAAAAGGATTTTTCCATTATAGTTTACTCTCCAGTTGTCCATTATACAATTTTGAGAAGTTTAACAATATTTATTCATTTTATGAAATTAATCGATAATTTTACACTTAGTATCTAATTTACCTTTATTATAAATTATAGTCATTTTCCTATTACATTTTTCAAGACACTGTTTTTATTATATTCAAAGGGTGATATAATAAAATTACCCTTCTATTTATAATTCCTTAAGAAGTGTGCAAAACCAATAGTGGACAACTATTGTTGGACAAAGGGAGTAATTCTTAATTTATACTTATTATTGATTATAGTCATTTTAAAATATATATATTTAAAATAAATTAAATTTATTATATTTAAAAAGTGATAAAATAAAATTATCATTATATTTATTGAAGGGTGTATCAAGTCAATACTGAACAATAAAGAATATAAGAATTACTTTCTCCATTGACTTTTACTTGTCCAGTTTAAATATATAAATGAAAATTCGAATGAAAATTAATGATGCTATGGTCTTTTATTTATATATATGAAAATTGATGATGAGTTACAATATTTTTATTAGAAAAAAGAATCTGTTTAAAAGAAAAGAAACAATATATTTATTATGAATAAAAATTTTTGGCCCAAAACTAATAATAGGAATATTTCTTAACTAAAGTACTGATGATAAAAACATTTTTGGATCAAACTATTAACATACCATTTTTATTAAGTTTCACATAATTTAAAAATACATTTTATCCTTTTTGTAAAACTTTTTTTGCACGTTGTGATTATGTAGTTACACCAATTGCTTTACAATCTCACAATCTCATTTTCTTTATGTGGCATATTCTGTTTTTAAGTTTCTCATTTAGTGTTCGAAGTCTACATTAAAGTCACGACAAAATCTAAATTACACATTATAAAATTCATTTAAAGATGACGCTTCTAACATTATTTTCTCTAATACTCAAGATTTTGTATGGCATATTCAAATTTGTCATTACATATAGCTTTTTTTAGGCTTTTAATTTGTACACATTAGGTTACTCAAAGTAACAATAAATCAAATTTATGACAATATCACATGCCAATCTTTGTACCACAAACTGGAAAACTATAATGGAGGTGAAATTTAATTTAAGGTCCTACATAATTCAATTAGGACTCTGAAAAAGAAAGGGTAAAATTTATTTCAATATCAACCACCCAAATGAAGAAATTATTCTAATAATAATTTTGATTAATCAAGATTCCATTATGTATGTTTAGTTTATTTCTATGGTATAGAACAGTCGAATTAATATTTAAATGCTATGAATTCAATTTTTAAAATTTTTAGTAATACATTCATTATATATATATTTTTAATATAAGCAAACGAAGAGGTGGATCATCTGATCTTGAAATAGATCATTTCAACTATCCCAATCTTTTATTTGTTCATTTTGTCAAGTATCTGAATCATATAATTATGAGGATTCTATTTTTCACATTTTATAACTCTATTAGTTCAATATTGTATTTAGGATTTTAGCATTGAACCCAATGCTTTGACAAGTTCTAAAAATGATCACCAAACCATAAAAGTAAAAATGAAACAATGCTTTGACACGTGCTTATAAAATTATAGTTTATCGAACCTGACATTTGGCTTCCCGCCTTGAGATACCTAACTTCACCATTTTTAAGATCTTAATTTTATTGGATTTGTTATATGTTGCACCCCGATTTCAAATTAGTCAAAATAGTTCGCAATGCAACGTAAACGTAGTTGTATCTCTGGTTTTGATAAATATTTAGAATCGTTACCTAATGAAGAAAACTTTTTATTAGTTTTGAGAAAAACGAAATACACAAGGTGTATAATATGTATTCCGACGATATACAAGGCTATTTAATACTAGTAAATTAGTAATTATATAAAGTAAATGTATAAATATTTAAAATGCATGAAAGTTTTTTGATCCTATATATTAGAAAATATACATATATGATATATGTTTAAGATTGTACAAAGTTTATGATCTTATGTACTTAAACAAGACATACTAAAAATTAAGAAATGAATAGCAAAATATTTGGACGATTATTCGGCAAAAAATCGATTTTTATAAATTTGGGCCTTCTAAGGAAATCTGGATTGGGCCTTATCACTTGGATCCATATATATATATATATATGAGGATGTTGAGATAAATGCATGGATATACTAGGAAATATATGATTAGGAACGAAGATATTCATGACAAGATATGAGTGACCTTTGTGATGGACAAGATGAGGGAGGTGAAAATGAGATGTTTCGAAGTAGTCCAAGGAGAGTTAGAAGTAGTCCAAAAAGTATTGGAGAGAAGTGATTAACCAGGACATGACATGACCTGCAACAACTTACTAAGCTAGCGTTTGGCCATAGATTTTCAAATATTTTTGGCAAATATTATTTGGGTGAAAATTTGGGCAAATTTCACTATGTGTTTGACCATAATATTTGGGAAACATATTTCACTTTTTTAGAAAAAAATCTAATTTATACCCATAAATTTTAAAAACTATCAAAACTAACCATAAATTTGTATTACAAGTCAACTGGATCTTCATTGAAACAAATAACAAATAGAGTCCATGACACTGGAGCAATGTAGTAGTTTGGAGTGAGCGCAACAAGCATCATTTCATACAACGTGAAGTGGACAAAACACATGACTTTGTTACCCTGAGCCGATTATTTATCATTTTCATCAACAACCATATCATCACTTTCATATTCACTGAATATTTCATCATTACTTTGTTGTTCACGTAAAAAATTATGTAATACAACACAAACAACTATTATAGAGGGTGTTTTTTTGTAAAAGATAAAAGTTTGGTGTAGAATTTGAATTTTTAAAAGATCCCAAATAATGAAATTTGACCAAAATATTAGTTTTTTCTAGTATTTGGAAATTTGGGTTATTTGCTAAAAATATTTGTCAAATAATGGCAAATTATATGGACAAACACTATTTGCCAAATTTTTTCTCAAATTTTACTTCGGAAATCTATGCCCAAATGGGTCCTAAGAATATGAGAAGAATATAAGGGTCGAGGATTATGATAGAAATTTAGTAGGTAGGTAGTCGAGTTTCCTTTATCAGTAGTACACTCTTACTACCTTCTTCCTACAGCTACACACTTGTAGTGTCTATTTTGATTGACTTATTTTAATTGTTGTTGAGCTAAATAACTTTTAAACATTTTTAGAGTATTGAAATAATTTTAAAAAGTGCTTATAAGCCTCTGATTTCAAACTAAAATCATAAAAATAAATCAATTTATTTTTAATTTTTTAATTTTAATTTATAAATCAAAAATCTAAAGTCAAAAGCCAAAAGCTAATTCAAACCGGCATAATCCTTCACCCACCTATATTTTCAATTCTCTGCATCTCAGAGAGTCACATTAGACCTAGTTGAATAGAGATACCATTGAAAATTATAAGATAAACAGTTACGATACATTAAAAAAATTAGATTTTGGCCAAGAAAATTTAAGTCATAGAACCCAAAGATTTTGCTGTTTTTATATCGTTGTCCACAAGATCTTCTTTATCTACTCACAATTAATAAGATGTCGTTCAAATCTGATAAAATTTGGAGTGTCAATAGGATGGTTCAGTTATTTTAAAAAACTTATATCATCCTAATGTTTCAGGTATTTTATAATGTATAACCAAAATTAGATTTTTTAAAGAGACTGTCTAAATCATTTTTCGGTATTGGTACAGTTTGGTTAATTTTTTTTTTTACTTTTAAATATCACCTCAAAATATACTATTCTTAAAATATTTACTTGCGATTTCTTTCACAAGTATTTTCTTGAAGAAGCACTTCAAATTTTCAAAAAAATGTCAAGAATGTAAAATATTATTACCGTATTGTTTGATCTTATAAACATTTAATAGAAGTGTTTGCATAGATTTGCCTTATTGTTTGATGAAGTATCTATTACAGTATCTAGGACTAGGTTATATTTATGTTTGAAAAATGCTATAAAATGTATTTTTATATTAAATTCAACATATTGTTAATATATAAAATATATTTACATGTAAGATTATTCGGTTCGGTTCAGATTTTTTTTTTTATATTATAAACTAAAAAAACCATCCCAATTATTAGGGACGGTTATACACTTAAATAAAAATCCACATTTTTCTTAGATTTTGGCTAAGAAAATTTAAGTCATAAAAACCAAAGATTTTGCTGTTTTTATATCGTTGTCCACAAGATCTTCTTTATCTACTCACAATTAATAAGAAGTCGTTCAAATCCGATAAAATTTGGAGTGTCAATGGGACGGTTCGGTTATTTTAAAAAACTTATATCATCCTAATGTTTTAGGTATTTTATAATGTATAATCAAAATTAGATTTTTTTAAACCGTCTAAATCATTCTTCGGTATTGGTACAGTTCGGTTAATCTTTTTTTTACTTTTAAATATCACCTCAAAATATACTATTTTAAAAATATTTACTTGCGATTTCTTTCACAAGTATTTTCTTGAAGAAGCACTTCAAATTTTCAAAAAAATGTCAAGAATGTAAAACATTATTACCGTATTGTTTGATCTTATAAACATTTAATAGAAGTGTTTGCATAGATTTTACCTTATTTTTTGATGAAGTATCTATTACAGTATCTAGGACTAGGTTATATTTATGTTTGAAAAATGCTATAAAATGTATTTTTATATTAAATTCAACATATTGTTAATATATAAAATATATTTACATGTAAGATTATTCGGTTCGGTTCAGATTTTTTTTTTTATATTATAAACTAAAAAAACCATCCCAATTATTAGGGATGGTTATACACTTAAATAAAAATCCACAATTTTCTTAGATTTTGGCTAAGAAAATTTAAGTCATAGAAACCAAAGATTTTGCTGTTTTTATATCGTTGTCCACAAGATCTTCTTTATCTACTCACAATTAATAAGATGTCTTCAAATCCGATAAAATTTGGAGTGTCAATGGGACGGTTCGATTAATTTAAAAAAATTATATCATCCTAATGTTTCAGGTATTTTATAATGTATAACCAAAATTAGATTTTTTAAAACCGTCTAAATCATTCTTCGGTATTGGTACAGTTCGATTAATTTTTTTTTTTACTTTTAAATATCACCTCAAAATATACTATTCTTAAAATATTTACTTGCGATTTCTTTCACAAGTATTTTCTTGAAGAAGCACTTCAAATTTTCAAAAAAATGTCAAGAATGTAAAACATTATTACCGTATTGTTTGATCTTAAATATTTAATAGGAGTGCTTGCATAAATTTTGCCTTATTGTTTGATGGAGTATCTATTATAGTATCTAGGACTAGGTAATTATATTTATGTTTGAAAAATGTTATAAAATGTATTTATATATTAAATTCAACATATTGTGAATATATAAAATACATGTAAGATTATTCGGTTCGATTCGAAATTTTTTCGATTTTTATTACAAACTAAAAAACCTATCCCAATTGTCCGGGACAATTATACACTTAAATAAAAGTTCACAATTTTATTGAAAAAATGATATAAATCGGTTCGATACAATTAGGTTCAGTCGATTTTTCATATTATTTTGACACCTGTAAAATTCATAGATATTTTTTTTAATAATTGAAAAATAATTATCATGAAATTTCAAATATATTAAGTGAAATTATCATTATACAACAACAATGTAAAAAAACATATTAATTTTTTAAAATATATTTTTAATTGGCTTCTTTAAAATCCTAAACTCTCTCCTTTCAAGTCGAAAATATTGATGTCATGATAGAGATGAGACCACAGCTAAGAAGGTGGAAAAGAAGACAATGGATATCACGGTTGAAATAAATAAATTAATTATATGATGATAATTTTAACCTTTAATCTAATATTAATTTATATTGATTTATCATGATGAAATAATTTTTCCACGTGAAGTGTCACACATGAAAAAAAAAAATTTAAACAAAAGAAAAAGAATACACACATCATCAGAAAATAGTCCATCAATGTTTCACTAATTTTTGAGGAATCAAATACGATGAGTACGTACTTTCTGGCTTGAAAATTTACATGCATGACTCTAAGTGAAACAAATTGAATACAAGCTAATTCTGAATTATTTTTTCAGAAAAATTTAAAAGCGTCTTAAGTTATTAGGTCTAGTAAGATTATAACTTTAGTGAAAAATGTCTGAAGTTGATTTTGATAAAATATTATAAATCTTAAGTCTTGTCAATGCCTTAAAAAATGTTCCAATTTGACAATTAAAAGTGCAATTATTCACAGGGCAAAAATATTTGCCTTCATGATTTTCTTCCTTAAAGCAAGGAAAAAAAGATTAAAAAAAATACTTCAAAATAAATCAAATTTATCATTGGTTATATTTTTGGATAAAAAATATCTTTTTCATATATTTTTAGTTTAAAAATACCCTCAAACTATATTAAAAAATCAAATGTATCAAAAATACCTTTTCTTCCAACAATTATTTCAACAAAAAAAAAGGGCTGATGTCCCTTGAATTATTTAAAATGGAACTATTTTGTCATCCATTTAAAGTTAAGGATACATGCTCTTAATTTTAGAGATTGAGTAAAATTTATTTTGGAGGTTATGAGATTAATCTAACTATTTTAAATGAAAATATTGTATACAATGCCAATTTTATGAAATATGAAAATTAATTTATCAAGATTAATTTTTCGACTAAATATTTATTTAATTTTTTCTTTTCAAAACTAATATGCTAGCACTCGACTGAAATATGAGATGACTTAAAGTTAAAATAAGTAAATATCAAAATATTACTGAAATTGATTTTTTTTCCATATTTTTCTTAGAGTTTAGTCAAGAAAGGTACGTAATAATGTTCAGAAATAATAACTCATACCTAATATGCACGTAATTAGAAGAAAAATCTATACTTCATTTTTTTCCCCTTAAAATGAGAAGTATTTATACTATTTATTTTCTTATCTTATTATATTTCTCACATTCAACCCTCCCCCTCCAAATAAATATAAATAAATAAAAGAACAAGACAAAAATATCCAATTGAAATAGAGCAAAGTTATAATTGATTGTTTTTTTTTTCTTATTTTGGAATAACTGTTAGAAGATTGGATATTTTGAATCCATTTAGATAGTTAAAAGGTATTTTTAAATTAAAAAATATAAGGACCGGGTATTTTTACACAAAATCATAACAAAAAATAAATTTGATCAGTTAAGCTTTGTCCCACACTTAACTCATAATGACATGAAATTGAAAAGGCACTTTTAGTATTAAACTTATAATGCACCACACGTTCCATTATATAAACTTTTATCCTTATTCATAAGTCGACTAGAAGTATTTTCATAAATCTTAATTTCATTTATGATGAGTTTAATAGTAGAAGACTTATCACTATTAAAAATAATAATGTCATTAACATATATGCATGATGAGTGATGAATGCAGACACGGACCCACCCCTCCAGGTGGGGTGACTTCGGAAAAAATCATATATATATATATATATATATATATATTTCTTGAAAAATTTGATAAAAATTAGGATATAATTAACAGCGCACTATGAAAACATATGAGTGTCATTGTGTTACTGGTACAAGCTAGAGGATCCACTCATGAGACCTTGATTCGAATCCAACTAAAATGTTTATTTCACTGTTTTTATTTTAAGTTTTATCTTAGAGCTCATATTTGAGCTAAAGTAATATTGATGCACCTAAAGTATTTAAATCCTGAGTTCACATATGATCCGGGACTATATATTAGGGGGCATTGACAAAATAGCATGATGAAATTATCTGCCCAAAGTTTTGAATTATTGCCCAAAGTTTGGATTGATTCCTTTGGGATAGAATGGAGTATGGACACTGTTCTACAATATTAATAATTAAAACTACAAAACTTTAATGAACTCAATAAAAGAGTAAATTATAGGACACTTAATGTTTTTTTTTTTAAAAAAAACTTTAATAAAGGAATTTATAAAGAGTATATTTCGCGAGTTTAATTAAGTTGTAATTTATTTCGCAGGAATTAATTTCTATTTAATAAAGAAAATGATTAATGAAAATTTTAAAATAAATTTTATTCAAAAATTTATCAATCATACTATTTATCAAAATATTTGATAAAGTCAAAGCCGATAACTAAAAGGAGAGTTTCTATTTAAAAGTACAAAAAATCTCCTTTTCACCATCAATAAGGAAGAAATAAGCTTTATTTTTCCTCTATTTTATTTCCCTATTACACCTTATTTTTAAAGATTTAGCCTTTAAAATAATCTTAAGAATATTTTTCTATTTTCTTTTCTAAGTTTTTTTTATCAATTGAAACATTTCACTATTTTAAAACGAATTCCTTGTGAGTTGTACTTTATCTTCTGCATTTAAAAAAAAAAACAGTTGTGTGGTTGAAGTTTCATGTTGAAGGACAATATATATATATATATATATATATATATATATATATATATATA
>JAJOOR010010164.1:0-24873 GCA_036250505.1 Solanum acaule | reverse complement strand
TATATTTCAATACAACGTATAATGTTTACTTACTATTTTCTTCCCCGTGTTATTTTCTTTAGTCATATATCAATAATACATACAACAATTTAATTTTTTATTAACACAAATACCTTTAGTAATAATTCTTGTAATGTTCTATTAATAATAATGATTGAAATTATTTATGATTACTATTAAAGTTTCTATATAATTGAGATAAAAATTGAGGTTACGTACAAATAAAAATATTTTTGAACAAACAAAATAATTACATGCACTATTAGAGAGTACCTTCTAGTTATATAATTATCTTACAATTATGATAAAGTCAGAAAAGTGTAACTATCTTCAAAAACTATAAATATTAAATTCAAAATTTGAACTTTTAATTAGTCAGTCTCAATTTTTTAAAAATTACAAATATTTTTATAATTTTAAAATAACTAACTTATCATTTTAAAAATAATTTTATAATCCCTAATTAACTATTTAAAAATTTATATAAATTCTATATTTTGAAAAAATGTTTGAATTCCACGTTATAAAAAAAATAATCTTAATTTTAAATTTGCTTTGATATAATATTTTGAAACACGTTACTATTTGTCTCGATCTCATATACAATGGTGCATATTCTCTTATTAATTAAATGGTAGTTTCTAATTAACTAAATGACCTATTATTTATTTTAATATTGACAAAATAATTTCGAATTCTCTAATATCTTGTAACATAAGAAGTCTTTTTTGTACATTTAATTTTTAGAATAGTTGTATATTCTATAGGTTTGAAGGTTCTAAATTTCAAAGACAAACCATTTATTTTAAGTATAGTAAAAAATTTAAAAAATTATATTTTAAATAAAATTTAACTGAACAAATTTTTGTTCATACTTTAATATTTTATCACTCACAGGTATATTACTAAAAAGCTATAAGAAAGTGGAATAATATGCATAAATCATGATATTCTACATTTATCGATACATTATATTAGTAATTCCATAGCAATTAAGATATTCAATTGCACATATTTAGCATTTTTAAAATGTGCATATATCACCAATAATCCAACAATCAAAAACATGTTAGTGTAAATGATTGAGTAAAAATTAACAGAAGATGAAAAAAAAAAGTATTAGAATAACTTCACTAAAATTAAATTTTAAATATAACGTACAATCTAAAAAAAATATTAATCGCCGTAAAAATATCAAAGATTACAAATGTAAATAAATAAAAATATAAAACTCATTTGATTTAAAGAATTTAAGTACATAATATCACAAAAAACAAATCAAATTGAATGAAATAAACTAAAAAGTCGCAATAAGACATTATACTTAATTATCAATATCATTATTTGCAGAAGATTTTTAGTTTGATAAATATTGTTCTTCTTTTTCTTGGACTTGCACTTTTTTATTTGCAAATATATTCAAATTTTCTTCGGCTAGCCATTAAATAATCTATCTATTCACCCCATAAAAAATGAAGATAAGAAGAATTAAACTAATTTAACAAACAACATTACACATTTGAAGAAGAATAGATTCATGGTTCAATCATTTGATTTAAAGAATTTATGTACAAAATATGATAAAAACAAATCAAATTGAATGAAATAAACTGGAAAAAAAAAAGACATTATAGATCTAACAATATCATCATTTGCAGAGGATTTTCACTTTATAAATATTGTTCTTCTTTTCTTGAACTTCTACTATTTTATTCGCAAATATATTCAAATTTTATTCGGCTAGCCATCAAATAATTTACCTATTCACCAAATAAAAAGATGAAGATAAAAAGAATAGAAATAATATAACAGACAACATTACACATTTGAAGAAGAATACATTCATAATTCAATAATAAACACATGTTAGTATAAATGACGGAATAAAAAACTAACAAAAAATAATAAAATTAAAAATTATTCGATTAGCTACACTAAACTTAAATTAAAAAATAACATACAATTAAAAATAAAATTAATCAAATTTTAATTCATACTCTAATAATTTATCACCCACAAATCTATTATTAAAATAAAAATCTATAAGAAAGTGAGGTAACATGCATAACTATGATATTAAATTATATTACACATTTATCAATATTATTATATTACTGATTCCATAACAACGATTTTTAAATGCATATATTTAACATTTTAATAAATGTGAAGATATGACAAATAATTGAATAATATAAAAACATGTTAATATAAATGATTGAATAGATAAATTTAACAGAAAATGATAACATAAAAAAAAATTAGAATAACTTCACTTAAATTAAATAAAAAATAACACAATCGTAAATATATTATTAATCACAGTAAAAATCATCAAAGATTACAAATGTAAATAAAAAAAAACATAGAAAACTAATTCGACCTAAAGAATTTAAGTACAATATATGACAGAAACAAATCAAATTGAATGAAATGAACCCAAAAAAATTCACAAAAAGACATTATAGATCTAACAATATCATCATTTGCAGAAGATTTCCATTTTGATAAATATTGTTATTCTTCTTCTTGGACTTTCACTTTGTTATTTACAAGTATATTCAAACTTTTTTTTCCGGCTAGCCACAAATAATCTACCTATTCACTCCATAAAAAGATGAAGATAAGAAGAATATAATGGAAAGAATTCAACAAATAATACTACACAATTTAAGAAGAATAAGATCAACTAATTTTTTTAATGAACTTTATTTATGTATATATAGGGAATAGAAATAATGGGTAGAGTAGTTTTAGGTAACCACTTTAAATTCAAATTAAAAAAGTAACTACTTTGCCATTTTTTTAAAAATAGTTACGTGAGTTGGTTACTTATTTTGAAAAAAAACACATTTAAAATATTCTTTTTATATTTTAAAAACTAAAGCATATCTTCATTTAACATATTTTTTAATGTGCGGGCAGTTTTGCTATTTATTTATTTAAAATGATTGATGCACGTTTTTTATTTTATTTTTTCTTTGTTACATTTTCTATTACTATAACCTATTATAACATTTTTTACTCTTTTGTCCGTTGGTATTTTAATTTTAATTTTTTTGTATTTTAAATAGTTTGTTTAAAATTTATTTATTTATTTATTTTTATTTTATTTTTGTGGTTTGACATGTGTCATTCTAATTTTAATTATTGACATGTGTCTATATTTATTTATTTATTTAATTATTGATTATTAATTATTTAAAATACTGAAAATTTGTGGTGTTGACATGTGTCATTTTTTCTTCTCCTTTTTTATATAGATAGATTTTAAGTTTGAAACTTAGAGTTTTGAATAGTTCGATACTACAGTTTCTATTACACTTACAAACTAATTCAATCAAGAGAAAGTGTGACTATGTGATGTAAGGTAGAGTAGGTAAAGATAAAGTAATGAATTTTGATGAACTTGGTCTTACAATTTTAATAGTTGGGTTAAAATTAAGTGTCGGGCTTGAAAAAATGATAAAGTTAAAGACTTAAGTTGATTAACAAATAAAAGAATATATAGTTATAGGTGAAAAAAAGACAGAGTAACAACATAACAATATTAATCATTCACCTTGTTACAAAAGAAAATAACACAATCTCAACAATACTAATGACTTACCTTGTTGGGTTCAAGTTATTGACATCAAATTGATCACTACTTACAAAATCAAATTGATCACCACTTACTGCATCAAATTATACTTTATTCGGAGATGATATTAAAATGAATTTAGAGACTCGTGTTGATAACATGTTGTAAAACTAAAGTAATTTCATAAGAATACTAAAAATAAGAACAATAGAAATAGAGAGACAAAGAGAGGAGACCTTTCTCATTCTTCCTATTATTCAAGTATCTACAATAAGAATCCTTCTACCTCTATTTATAATATTACATAGAGACATACAAAAAGCTAATCATAAATATGACATTAATCATGAAGAAAATGAAGAAGGTTATAGAGACGTAAGATTACAAAAATAATAATTATAAAAGATGGAGATAGAAGTAACGAAGATAATTCGTGAGAATAACTTCTTAGTGTAGTGAACATTTATACTGTAATATTTTATAACAATAAAAAATATTAATATAATTAATTATACAAAAGAGATAATCATCATATCAATCACAATAAAAGTAAGAACTAGTTACTACTTATTAAACTAATAAACCTTTAGAAAAATCTCAAAATTATCCATTTGAACTTTGAAATATTTGGGAAAACTTGGAAAAAACTTTGAAAAATAAATGTTTGGCCATATAATTTGTCTCTACTTATATTTGTCAAATAGTTTAAGTTTCTAAATATACAAAAAAATAAAATTCCTTAAGTATGAATTTAGTGGGAGCTCCGAACACCGGATAGGAAATAAAAAAAATAAAAATAGTGTGATAAAATCTATATATTAATAATTATTTTCTTAATAAATGCGTCAAGTTAAATAATACTAACAAATAAAAATAAACGGAAGAAATATTTACCAAAATCTCTTTGTGAAATGATCTAAAATCTTTTGGATATGAGATAAATGTGTATGAGGTAAAGTTGTACATGACTCATGACTTGGTGTCCACATTATTCAAATATCCAAAAAAAAAAAAAAACATTTAAAAAATGTCAAGTTTTGGAGTACACTCGGAAAAAATTTAAAAAATCTCTCATTTGTTACTACTATTAAAACCCCACTATGTTTGACCATTTTCTACACATTTTCACAATGTCTTCTTCTCTTTGTTCAAACTCTGTATTTTCTCAGAAAAGTAATGTCTCATCCTTTCAATCGAAAAATGTTCTTCTTCATCCAATTTCTAATAGCAATAACTTCACTTTTTCAATAAAAAAACACCACTACTCCACATTTATTCGATGTTCGATTTCGAATCGACGACCTGAATATATACCCAGTAAAATCTCCGACCCAAAATACGTCCGTATTTTCGATACTACTCTTCGTGACGGTGAGCAATCTCCAGGTGCTACAATGACTACAAAAGAGAAACTAGACGTAGCTCGTCAACTAGCGAAACTGGGTGTCGATATAATTGAAGCTGGATTTCCAGCTTCATCTGAAGCAGATTTCGAAGCTGTGAAATTAATTGCAGAGGAAATTGGTAATAATTATGATGAAAATGGATATGTGCCTGTAATTTGTGGGTTATCTAGATGTAATAAAAGTGATATTGATAAAGCTTGGGGAGCTGTGAAATATGCTAAAAAACCTAGGGTTCATACGTTTATTGCGACGAGTGAAATACATATGAAGTATAAATTGAAGATGAGTAGAGAACAAGTGGTGGAGAAAGCAACGAGTATGGTAGCTTATGCTAGAAGCCTTGGATGTGAAGATGTTGAATTTAGTCCAGAAGATGCAGGAAGGTATCCAATTTTTTTTTTATTCAGAATAAAAATAATAATTTTAACATAAAATTTAAAATTATGGTTCAATCAATTCTCCAATAGAATATTTGATTTGAGTAATAATTATATATTCCATGATTCATCGCATGCTAGGTACTAAAGGACCCAAGCATTTAATTCACTTTTTCTTTGTTTACTAAGTGCTGGGTTTTTACAACTTTAGGTCGGTTTTGTGTGCATTTTTTTTAAATTTTTGTCACGTTGAGATTAAAATAGTATACTTCTCTTATGATTGAAAAATGTCTGGTAGGTGGTGAATGATAATTGATACGGAAGATGAAATTAATATTTGGGTTGTTGTTTGGTATAGAGAAATTATTGTCTTTTTTAGGAAAAATGTGTGTTCTTTTTATATAATTTTTTTAATGTTATTATTTGATTTCAGATATAAAATTTATGAAATAAGGGAAATTCTTGTTATTGTCCTTCTTAGAGTCACTTTAATGTTTATGTTTAAGTTGATTTTTCTTCATAATAAAATATTAAATGGGACTCAATAAGGTAAAATGGGGAGGATATTATTAATTAATTGTCAAATAAGAAAATAAGATTTTTTTTAGAACGGATTAAAAAAGAAAGAGTGTCACAAAAATTGAAACATAAAAAATACTATTTTTATTGTGTTTGTTAGTATGTAAAATATATTATTTTAAAAATATTTATTTATAATCTAAACAAATATTATGGAAAGTTGCAGCCTTATAGGAGTGAATTGAGATGAAAATAAGGTGTGTTAGAAGGTTGAAGAGCTCAAAAGTTGTAATATGAAATGTCTCTTTTACTACTTATTTTTCTTATTTCAATTAGGAAAATCATTTTTTTCATTCTTAAAGAAAAAAATTATTGAATCAAACAATAGCAGTTCTTAGGTATTGAGGTCCTACACTTTTGAGTGATAAGCTAATTGCTCAGTTGACTTTTCTAGATGGCTTTAGTTGTTTGTTTAATCGGAAAAGGATCAAATATACCTCTGTACTATAGGAAATAGGTTATATATACCCTTCGTTATACTTTTGGGCCAAATATACCCCTCCCGTTACATTTTGTGCCAAATATACCCTTTATCCGTTAAATATGTGGGACCCAACAATTTAAAAAACCAAGATCATTTTTATCCGGTTAATACCCAAAATAGGTAATTACATGAAAGGTTGAGATTAATTAGAAAGACCCAAATAATTTTTATCCGTGCCAACAACAAAAATAACCCATAGCCCACCCCCAATAAAGCTTCAAATTTCAACAATGGAGTAATATCAATGTTGATTTCTTCAAATCAGTTTTGATCATTCTCAACATCCAAGCACGCATATTACTTCAAAAATCTCAATAACTTAATCGATGAGTCAGCAAAAAAGAACTATTGAAGAATTTCAATTTTTCTTAATCTCTACTTTTTAATTCAAAGAACCCAAAACTTGAATTCAACTTAATCCTAGTAGACAAGAGAAAATCTCAGCTCAAAGAAACAATAACCTAAATAATTTTCAGTACTCGATTGATTTACAACAACTTTCAATCACAAACTTTAAAAGTTTATCGGTCACAAATTCGAAAGACAAAAATTCAACAACTTTGTTTTCACTTCTCCACCTAATGTGCATTCTAGTTTTAGCATATCAATCCAAATCAATGGAGTTTTAAGCACCACCTTAATTGAACTTTCAAAATTTCAGAATTGAAATCGGTTAATAAACTTAACAAGAACAGTCGAACACAGATTTTTTTTTAATGTTCTGTATTTTTGAAAAAAATTGGGAACAATAGTTATAAAAATGAGTTTTCATGAAACAACTCAAGTTAATCAGTTTACAATTTTTTTTTTGACAAACAATTCATTTTGGTTTTGTTTGACTTATAGATGGATTCGGCAAGAAAGTATTTTAGTGAGTTGTTTTGGGTATTAACCAGATAAAAGGATCTGGGTTTTAAAAATTAATCCCAACTTTTTCCATGTTTATTCTAAGATTGGGACCCACATCTTTAACGGATAAAGGGTATATTCGGCCCAAAATATAACGGGAGGGGTATATTTGGCCCAAAAATATAACGAAGGGTATATTTAAACTATTTTCTATAATACAGGGGTATATATGACCCTTTTCCGTTGTTTAATTGGTGGGCATAGCTAGTAGATGCCTCTTAAAACTCTGAATAGGTCATATTGGGTGGTGTGTTTGGTATGTAAAGATATCATTTAGAAAAATAAGTGGGTTATTTTTTTATTTTTTTTTATATATAAGTAAAATGTTATTTTAAAATTATTTGTATATAATCTAGATAATCTCTACATTAATAAGTCTATGTATACTGTATTGTTCTTTAGACCAATGATGGATCCAGAATTTTTATTAAGGGGTGTCAATGATTATAGTAAAAAAGTTATAATGAGGCTAGTAGGGCTTGAAACACATGACCTCATGGAGTTTTTGCAATCCCTTAACTAGTGAACTAAACTTTCAATTTGTTTTAAGAGGTGTCAATTCATGTATATATATTTATTAAACCAAAATTTGATCTCTATATACAACATAATTTTCCGACGAAGGGGTGTCGCTTGACATCCCTTGACCAAGGGTAAGTCTTCCCGTGCTCTAGACCTTATTTTGGGCTGGAGGGTGATGTGAACACAATTAATTTTAACATAAAATGTTTTTCTTTTTCTGTTTTGAAAAGCTATTTTATCATTAGAGGTATTAGGCAAGACTATTTATTCCATCATTTATATCTTAGTAATGAGTGATCAACTTATTCTAAAATAATTAATCTTGAGGTAATTTGTTATCAACCAAATATATAAAATATTTTCTTACCTTTCGAACACCCCTTTGTTAGGTATTTTTATAGTACCAAATTGGGTTGTTTTTACTGAATATACATGTGATTGATGTGACATGTGAGGCGTGAGCGCATAATATATTTTCCATATAAAATAGTGTTGTTCATTTCAATAAAATCCTCGACAATAATTACAGTTTTATGTGCCCTTTTTTTTGTCATGATTTCTTTTGTTTGAAAATTAGTGATTGATTACAAATTTCCAAATTCAACTTTAAATTCAAAAAAAGTACTCCAAACTTATTTTCCAAATCCACGTTCATGAATTGCAAATAAAGTAATCTATTCTTTTTTTGCAAAAAAAAATACCAAACATATCTTCATCTTCAATATTTCAAATAAAATAACAAATATTATTCTTTCGATGCCTAAACTAGTTAGTATTCCATGAAATAATCTAGGTGCACACAATTTGATACGAATTTCATCATTCTTTGTTGACTCGAATCAACCATCTCAGAGTTGGAGGTGGAAAAAGCTTACTATCTAAGCAATTCCTCTTATCAACTTTAAAGAACTGGTCGTTAGAATAAAACCTTCATAAATGTAGTATTAACAAGGCAATATTTGGTTGCCCTTCTGATAATTTGCATAAAATTTCGTAGTAGTTATGCAGTATTTGGTTGTCTTTTTTATTGCTCGCATAAATAATATCTTGATAAGTTATGCATAAATATTTTAGGTGAGAAATAAGAATGTGTGGATTAATAATACCTGAACTAAAATTACAAAATTATAGTGTAATTATAGTATTGTCCTTCACAATAGTAAGAAATCTTTTATTTTGTTTAAACAATAAATAAATATTTTAAACTATACATGATATACTAATTTGAACTATATTTAACTAAACATTCAACTGAAAAAATAATTCCTTTATAACTTTTTCTTACATAAATAATTGTTACATATTTCCCAACAACATACCCGTGAAATCCTGTAAGTGGGGTCTGAGAAGGATAGAGTGTACACGAATCTTGAGTGCGGGATGCTTTTTGATGTAAAAGAAGATGAGTGTATATTTTGTTTACTCCACACTCAGGTCTGATCGAGAGTTCCTTTATGATATCCTTGGAGAAGTTATTAAAGCGGGTGCAACAACACTTAACATACCTGATACTGTTGGATACACTGTTCCAAGCGAATTTGGACAATTAATTGCTGACATAAAAGCCAATACTCCGGGGATTGAAAATGTGATAATTTCAACACATTGCCAGAATGATCTAGGGCTTTCTACTGCCAACACTTTAGCTGTAAGTGTGCAATTTCTTCCATGCCTAAATGGTTATGTACTAACTTACATTGTATGAAAAATATTGAAGCATGTTCAATTTCAGGGAGCTTATGCAGGTGCAAGACAACTAGAAGTGACCATTAATGGCATTGGTGAAAGAGCTGGAAATGCTTCTCTGGAGGAGGTGAGTTAGAGAGTCTTATACGAAGAAAATTGAGGTTTTTATACTACCAGTAACAAAGGCTTTTCCCATCGCGAATTACTGAGAAATTTGTGTTATAAAATATGATTTTCCACTGAAACAACTTATTAGGAAAATGCATGGTGGAAAACAGATTCTCAATGAATCGTTATTGTCTTGCCAAATTAAAAGTATGAGTAAGAAAGGAATAGAAATTGTGTATTGCTTAATTCTTATTCGTGAACATATGGGAACAGGTATATTATCATTATATTCTTTGTTAGAATCGAATGAGAAAAAAATTGTATGAAGAAGAGCTAAAACAAGTGCCAGCTAACTTTTGTGCTATATAATACTGTTAAAAGTTTGAACTTTCCTATACTATGGGATGACTGAAACATGAAAGATGGATACTTTTCTTCCTGTCCAGTAAATGCTTGTTTCACCTACCAATAGGTTTCATACTTTTGTTACAATATAGCTTATATAAAGGACCAGCTACTTCTCTTTTTTTGTTTAATTCAAGACAAATCATTTGACAAGAACAACTGTGAAAATGCAACAAATAACGGATTATTTTACAGCGTTTGATGTTGATACCTGAAACTTGAAAATTGACACACTAGTGAATTGTATAGGAACTCTTTTGCCTCTTTGATACTTTTTTTTCTGTTTGGTCATTTTCTCGTGCTTTCTTTCTTTCGTTTAATTTTTTACCTTTCCCTTGTACTGAAATAGGTTGTAATGGCCTTAAAATGTCGCGGAGAGCAAGTATTAGGTGGCCTCTACACGGGGATTAACACTCAACATATTGTCCCGTCGAGCAAAATGGTATTGTACCCCTAATTGCATCTTAATCTTCTAGACTTATACCAGCTAAATCTGTTTTCTTTGTGCTTTGTGATGACCTATACCTTTGCAGGTGGAGGAGTACACTGGGCTACAGGTGCAGCCACATAAGGCCATTGTTGGAGCTAATGCATTTGCTCATGAAAGTGGCATCCATCAGGTCTTTGTTATTTGTTCTAATTGTAGCATTGATGCACCTAGATTTAGTGTTGTAAACTATTTCTTTGTATTACTGTGCTAAACATAACATGTAGCTATTAAGTTGAAACATCCATTTCGTTAATCTACTGCAGGTATTGTGTTTTACTGCCTTTTTCTCAGACTGGACACTTGAGTCACTTGTTCTCTTTTAAAGCTTAAGTATATGTATATATTTCGTCAAACTATGCGCATTATAACAGAACCCACAGGTGCCTGTAGATTAATATATCTTCTAACTCCCAACATAAAGGGCTTAACTTCAAGAGTTTGAATCTACCCAGTCTTTCGTCCCTGAAATTTTCCATTTCCTCTTTGGCCTTTTCACTTAAAGTTGTGCATTTGCTGTAATTTTCTCTAGTTGAATTTATCAATTCATCTTCTACATATCCGTTAGAAGTTAGAGCTCAATTCAATGTTTTTTTTTTTGGCTGACTGTTCAGATTCATCTTTGATTTCAATTATTTCAGTTATCATTCTTTGATTATCTGCAGTTAGTTCCCTGTTGGCCCCTATGTTTTTCCTTTCCTAATGATTAGATTTACTAACTTTCAACTATCGTAAAGTTGTCAACTAAAAGAAGAGATGATAATCTAAGTCTCTTCTGTCTTTTTACTTCCCTTTATATGCTTTAGGATGGAATGTTAAAACACAAGGATACCTATGAGATTATATCTCCTGATGATATTGGGCTTAGTCGTTCTAATGAAGCGGGTATTGTCCTTGGGAAACTCAGGTATGCGTTGGTTTTCCAGTCAATATTTATTTTTGTGAAGTCCTAAGGATCATTCAATTTGTTTGCAAGTCTATGTTTATTGTGCTTACTTTGGAAATAATATTTTTTACTACTGCGAGTATAGCTCCATGAACTCCACGCCATTAGATTTGATCTTACATTTACTATTTCCTTTTAGTTGCTATCATGGAAGAATTTCTTTTAGTACTGGAGTACTGCTCCATGAACTCCATACCGTTTGAGCTAAAAACTTGTTGAGATTTTCTTGCTATAATTTGGTTATTTCACTATTGTATCACACAATCATAATATTTTTTTTTACTATCCTCCCTCCTGTGCCTCATTAATTTTTCATTTGCAACATTCACATTGAACTACATCCTTCCTTTAGGAAAGCAATAACATGTTCAAATTTTTTTGCAGTGGTCGCCATGCATTGAAATCCAAAATGCTTGAGGTAAGTTGCATACCTTGTGAGTTGTACATATTTCTTATATCATAAAAAGTAGGGATCAATCATTTTAATGTCTATTCCAGCTTGGATATGACATTGACGGAAAAGAACTAGAGGACCTCTTTTGGCGTTTTAAGTCAGTAGCTGAGAAGAAAAAGGTGAATTGAATTTTTCATACTTCCGTTGTTAAGCGTTCAATAGCACTGGGAATTTGTACTTCTACCTGTGTGGAACAAATGTAGAGGTTGAAGCAGAGGAGATATGTTGTCCATTTATTTGTCTTCTCTACTTCTCTTTCAGAAAATTACAGATGATGACTTAATAGCACTGATGTCAGATGAAGTTCTCCAGCCTAATATTTATTGGAAGCTTGGAGATGTACAGGTAGATGAAATTCTTCCTCTGTCTTGTCTTTGCCGTTCTTTTTTCATTTTCTTTTGGGTTGAAAATAATAGTTCAGCTGATTCAAAATGATTTAACATTCAATCGACAGATCACGTGTGGAAGTCTTGGCCTCTCTACAGCAACTGTGAAGATTATAAACACTGATGGTCAAGAGCATATTGCTTGTTCAGTTGGAACAGGACCTGTTGATGCAGCTTATAAGGCAGTGGACCTCATTGTGAAGGTTTAATACAACAGAAACTCTCATAAAACTGATGGTCAAAAATTTCAACTGTATTTATGAAACATTTATCCTTTGTACTATTCGTGTACTGCATTAATGTACTTTTCCTCGTTATGCAGGTGCCTATAACGCTCCTTGAATATTCCATGAATGCAGTCACAGAAGGTATAGATGCCATAGCATCAACCAGAGTGTCAATCTGCAGTGAGGATGGGCATAATGTAACGAATGGTTCAACTGGACAGACTATTCATCGCACATTTAGGTACGAAATATTGTTTGCCTCTTTCAGTTTTACATGGAAAATTTCCAAAGAATGACACAGCATGGAAGTGTAAATGTAGCCAGTGCTACCAAGATGGGAACAGAAAAATATGCACACAAAATATGACAAGTAATGATTTCGATATCTAAATGCCAAACCTTATATGATAGAAATGTATCACAGGCTCATAACACAGGTAAGGAACTTCAGAGAATATGTCAAGCAGTTATATAATGTAGATGCCCTTAGACAGAAAATTACACTGTATATACAAGGTTAAAATTAAGTATGATATAGTAGATGTTGAATCCCCTTGGCTTCTTCGTGTGTTCACTTCTTCATATTTTGTAACCTCCTTAATGAAAATCCTGGCTCCACTACTATGTATCCAACAATACAAGTAGGAGCGACAAGTGCTTAACAAAGTGATCAAATGCTTCACTGTATATCAAAAACATGTCCCACATATAAGCTTGAGTCCAGCACGTAGTTGATACGTGAACATCATCTTCTTAGTCGACTCATTGGTTACCAGAATAAATGCATCAGTTTTCCCTTTTGACTTGTCTCATCTTTTCTTCCAGTGGAACTGGAGCAGATATGGATGTTGTTATCTCTAGTGTCCGAGCCTATATTGGTGCATTGAACAAAATGTTGAGTTTCGAAAAGCTGGTCTCAAGATACAGCAAACCTGAAGACAGTGTGGTGGTATAAATGGTCCTATGTTCCAGTTTCTCGTCATTTCTCTTGTCAATTGTATAGAAGTAGGGTGCTTTATCAACAAATTACGACTTGCCTGGAAGAAGTGACAACGATAAAAGGCAAATTTGAGTCGTCATGCATTTTCATTTTCTTGCACATTGTCTCCATTCTTCTGCAGGTTGATGTACAGCTTGTAGTATTAGATGTGTCATGTGTGAAAGTCATTTAGGCTTTGTGTTGTACCAATTAAACAGCCACTTAATGTGGTTTAGCTTTAAATTTCTTTGTGCTTAAGCAATGCTATGTTAGGAGCTTCTCTTTGAAGTTAATTACAGAAACATCTGAGGTTTCTTTCTGAATGATTTTTAAAATTGCAAAAGTCTGTTTTATTGTTAATTTTATAGTATTAATCTGGTTCTTTGATTGATTTTTTATTTCCAAAGGAAATGTATTGAGGGGCATAGCTAGGTAGAGCCAAGACTGAACTTTTTTCGATGGATAATCATACTTTGTTTATATATGTTAAAATTATTTTTTATGCATACATTATAGATGTTGAATCACTTCTGACTTTTTCTTATATTTGTTTATTCATATTTTGAATTTTCTTAGTGAAAGTCTTTTGTCTCTTCAATTGTTGCATCTAAATTTTCAAATTTCTATTTTTGCAAGAAGTGATGACAGGGATCGATTTTATATTGCTCTGTTTAATACTTATTCGCATATATCAAATCATCTCTATAAAAGATCTTTGTAAACATTAGGTAATCAAAATAAACCATCTCCTCAATACTTAAAACACAAACTTTAGAACATATAATATAATAAAAAAAATACAAAACATATGTATAACATGTGTGGATGTGTATCCAATGAAATGCAGTGTAGGCGTGCAGAACTGATCCAAAATAACAAAATTCAAGATATGTATAACTTATGAAAGTCAATCAATTTATTTATTTATTACTTCATGTCAAATTACTGTAAAACTAGAACAACAAATATTATGATAATCCGATCCCAAATCCATAAAGGAGAGTAAATCATTAACCATCATGTATGTGAATCAATATAAGCCACATATGTTGTAAAGGCCTCTGAACGGTCTCAATCTGGTCAAAGATATAATCTAGATGAGTATACAAGTCGTTGGACACCCATATTGCCACAAAAAGAATCAGCTTGAAAATTAAATCAAAAAGTCAACCCAAACCCAGATGTCGAATGTGAATTTCATGCAAAATTGGTTGATCTATAGTATACCTTGGAGAACTCATAGGTTCAAAATAAACTAAATCGGATAGTTTTGAGCAAAGACCATAACTGTTGATAATTGACATGCAACGATTCACCTATACTTATCCTATTCATAGGTATTAGACTTGTGGAGTTTGAGCTTTGAGGTTTGGTGTTTACTAGATGTCTTTATTTGCTTTGCTTAATTATACATTAGAATTTTATTTTGGTCCAAAATTTCACATTTTTTAAAATTATTTGAGTTTATATTTTATATGGTCGTTTGTATTTACATGGCGTTTTTGACAAAAAAATAAAGACAACTAAAATAATTACAATATAACTTGACAGGATAGAATTGCTCGGATGGTAGGCGCTCCTCACTTCCAACGTTAAAGTTGTGAGTTCAAGTCACCAAAGAAGCGAACTTTCAGCTAAGAGAATAGAAATTTTGCAAAAAATTACAATAAGAAAACAATCCATTAGGAGTAAGAGCAAGGTGATCAGAGATTTATCTTTTAAGGATTTCCATCCTCTACTTTTTACCATTTTTTGTGATCTACATAAACAAACAATAGAGCACTGGCTCATTTAAGGTATCTAATATCATTGGGCTACTATAGCCTGTTGTGTCAAGTGTGTTCAAATTATATTATCTAATCATTTTGTGTATCATTTTACTTGTATATACAATATTTATTTCCGATGCCCCGACAACCGCATAGCTCCGCCCCTGGCCTTTGAACAACAACAAAAAAGAAACATAAAACAATAGAGTCGCGAAGTCTCATTGACATACTTATAAAAAATAAAAATAAAAATTAAGGATAAGTCACTCAAGGTGCAACTACATACTAAAAAAAGAAAAATCATCTAATCTTAATACAGAAATTGTGATCCATAAATTTACAAGAAAGCACCACTTGACCTCTGTTTGAGGAATAAGGGTGCAGTTACTATCCAAAGATTGTGACAAAATTACATGGACTTATGGTAGTACTATCTTACAAACAAACAAAACAGAATTATGAAACACTTTCAAAGACTGAAACTAAATATAACCTAAATTAGATGTTCTATTGAGTAATGGAGGGCTCAGATGCAGCATTTTTCATTTCACTACCTGAGATTCCGGATTGAACAAATGAACGAGCCATCCCTGTCATTGTTGCAAGCTCCTTCTTGTACTGCATAGGGGGTGGAAGAGAATACAGGCGGAAAATATGACATAATCAGTTTCTTGTGAGTCAGCTTCGCTGCAGATATAGGTAAAAGCATGAAAATCTTACCTCGTCGAAAGCTCCTGCCTTAATTTTAGACTGCATAATGCACCATTTCTTGAAATGCGCACCTGTTCGAATCTCAGAAGTTAGTTCACCTTTACAATATCATAATTCATATCCCCATTCTTAATATGTTAGATGGTTGATACTTTAAATTCTAATCTTCCTGGTCACCCATAAAAGATATACTTAACCACAGTTGCTCCGGTAACCATCATGTAACACAATTGACACCTATGAACTATGCGGTGGGTTGTATCATGCTATAATTCATACAGATAGATACAACAACCCAGTGTAATCCCGCAAAGTGGGAATTCACACAAATAGACTAGAATAAGATGACAATGCAGATTCAGACCAATCAGCTTGGAGTACTCAAGAAATTTTCTAATTGCAGCTTAAGATCAAATGATCTTAGAAGGAGGAACTTGGGAAGCACAAGTGAAGGCTCTAACCATTGCAAGAGGCAAACAGATTCACACCTACTTAAAATCCCAGCGTGATGGATGAAAAGGGTAGTAGCCCCCCATAGTCCCCAGGGCTTTGGTCAGAGTGGTAAGAGTACAACACGTGATGTGTGGGTTACGCGCACGTCATAGGTTCAAATCCTGTGGCAGGTAAAATCTCGGTACTTAAGTGGAGAAGAGTAGAGGGTCGGGGATCATAATCCACCAAATTTCAAACGCAGCCTTTGGCCCTCAGAGACTTTTCAGCAAGTAAAAAATGATAGAGTAGTCCATAAGGGTCGATGAAAGAGTACTACAAGGTGACTTGTAAGGTAACTGACAGAGAGTACAAAAAAAAATGATAAGCTAAAAGCTAGACATGTAACACAAGAATGATTAGAAAGATGAGTGGCCAAAAGATGCTTAGAGGTTGATAAATGACACAGACTGGTTGATTTTTCACAAAGGTAAAGTCATTCCTGGTGGTGCATTACAAACTGAACAATGTAGACAAATATTCCAGATCCTGCCTGGTCTATTTCTAGAAAGAATCTATTATAGAAAATTACCAAAAAGAATCGGTAAACCAGGAACCAGAAATTCTTTTCAACGAGCAAAAGGTGACAAATGAATAGTGGATTAAACACTTCCAACTGAACGAGAAACCATAGCCTAGAAGAAACTTACCAACTTTTATGTCTAAAATGCAGGACGAGTCAGAAGATGCCTCTACCGACCATCTACAGTGAACCTGATTCAATGATAAATCGAATCAGTAAGAAAGATAAACAAGGGGCGATCCTACAGCAGATAAGCAATGATATATAGCATGTGGGGTCATCTATAAGGACCACCATTGAATTGAAACCACAAATACTGGAAAAAGAATATGGGCTGATGACCAAACCCAGCAATACCTCAAAGCATGATCCAAATGGGACATCATGGGCCTGTTGTACAGTCTCAAAAACCTAAAGAAAGGAAAATGGCAAATTATTATAGCATAAAAGCAACCAGTAAACAAGGTGGCCAAAAAAATGATGAGATACCAGCATTTTCTTATCCGGTGACAAAATGGCGTGCTGGTACTCCGTCATTGCTGAATCTGGGGGACACATAGGACTGTTACATATGGTTCTGAATGTAATCTCTCTGACTTGGCCGTCATACTCATCAGCAGAATGCCATGGACCTATCTATAAAAATAAAGGCATTCGAAAGTTTAGCCAGAGTTAAGGACACAGGAGTGAAACAATTTTTAGTTTGGGGTCACTCTAGCTCTAGACAGGAACAACTGAAACACACAGTAATATCTCCTTCCAAAGATGTGTTAAATTTTGTTAACCTAATTGCAGAAAAAGAAATGTACGCCTGTGGCAACTACTTCATATTTATTTACTTCCTCTTCTTCTCGAAGTCTGAAATTTTTGTGCTTCAAAACTAATTTAGTTAATTAAAATCGGCAGTGGTCAATTGAATTTTACAAGACAAAAGGGAACAAAGAGGTCCAAGTCCACAAAGAACACATCAACTAAACATAAGCAGTTGTTTTCATCCTTCTGAATGTTACTTCTTTTTGTTCCATCAAGAAATAACTCATATTACACTTTCTTACTTCTTAATGGTTTTATTTAGCATCATTAAATTTTTCTTATTGTTTTCAGGGTTAAGGATAACCTTTATTAATTGAGGAAACATTTCTGCAGTATGCAGGAAAAAGTGAAAAAGGCTAAATTCAGTTCGCTAAGTTGTCCACTCATATTTAGGTGATTTAAAGCTAAGTTGCTTGGACTCTTCATTTTCGGTGCCGCACCCGTGTCGACATGACGTGGGTGTGGGATCCGTACCCAATCTGGTCTACTAGTTTTGGGTACTTTGACCAAATTTGAGGGAGAAATTCTAGACATATTCAATGATTTCTAAAATCAAAACAAAAACTAAGGTGGAATTGAAGAAAATGAATATATAAAGTTATTGTCACTCCCTTTTCTTTCATTTCCTTTCAAGATTCTCTTAGGGATGGCAATCGGGGTAGGGCAGGGAGGGGTGGGGCAGGGTAAAACCTAAATGGGGTGGGGGAGGGGGGGGGTGATACATTAATAGGGCGGGTCGGGTAAAAAAAATTCTATTTCTAATCTATAGCAGAGCAGGGCAGGGTAAAACCTAAATGGGGTGTGGGGGGTGGGGGTGATACACAGTTCTGCAATTAATTTTGAATATGTAAGAAGAACAGAGCAAAGTAGATTATTACTCTGAACACAAGTTTCATTGATGAGTTTCACTAATCCACTTTATTTCACAATTGTATTGCTATTAGAAAGTCAGGGACTGCTCTATTACTCACTTTTCTCACATATATATTTTTTTTCAATTTGAGATTAAGTATTTCATATTTAATTTTTAATATCTTGATTATTTCAAAAAGTTTGAAGAATGCATGTATAAATACACGTTAGAAGGGCAAAATTAGAGTAGTTTGAACTTGTATTCTAAATCAGAAAGAATATTGCACAGCAGAATTGAACATATTACAAATAAAAAAATAACAAGCAAAAATTGAAAAAGAGGGTAGGGCAGGGCTTAATAGAGCGGGCCGGGGCAGGGCAGGGATTTTTTTTAAAAATTACTAAACGGGGTGGGGTAGGGCCAGTCAAAATCTAAACGGGTCAAGGCTTGCCCTACCCCGCCTCGCCCAGTTGCCATCCCTAATTTCTCCTCAAGCTTTCCACATAATATCTCATAATTTAGGTTTTATAACTCTATTTTTAGATATTTAAATTATTTTTAGCCGAATCTGCGCACCCATATCCATACATGGATCCGTATCCCCAAATCTTAAAATTTAGATCATAGAGGATCCGACCTCTAGATCCACACCTGTACCGGACATCCGCACCCGAGTCTGAGCAACTTAGATCTAAAGTAGTTTAGTAACTGTAAAATATAAGCATTTTTTCCCTGTTGATCATAGAAAAAATTTAGTGTAGGAATAGGGATCAGATACAGTGAGGCCATTGATGTATCAAATTCATCAGACTTTCAGAACATTAAGAGATTTCTGAGCAAGTAATGCTTTTTTTAGAGTGATATAGGCAACTCTAGTTTTATGCTTTAATGCCTCATCAACCTAAAGGGAATTTCCTAGAGCTTAAAGTAGCATTTTCTTTCCATTCAATTCAGAAGCCTTCTCAACTCATCATCTCATAAATCTCCTAAATTGCTCTCCCCTCAGTGCTACTTTCATGTTCCTAACCATCAGCAGCAACCCTTGCTCCTCTTCAGCTCCTTCTGACAGTCCCGGGCATATACTCAGCAGTAGACTCCATGCAGCTTTGGATATATACACACAACATACCATCATATTCAAGATATGGATAAAATATATTTCCACCAAGTTCACTTTTTTTGCTTACTTTGTTTTCCAATAAATAGAAAGAGATTAATAAGAAATTGCACCAGAAACACTACAACCTGATAATCAACATCACAGGTTCTTCAAGGTAACTTACATGCTTATTTCCTCTTGGAACTCTAGCTATTACCTACCTCTTTTACTTTTGACTGAGCATATGCCCCAAAAGATGCATTTCAATTGAGTGAGAAATTATTTTGACATCCAACAATAGTAAAACATCCTGCTTCACCCACAAAAAAGTTTGTTTTTTTTTTTCAAAATAAAGGAAAAGAAAACAAAAACTGTAGTACTTGAGCTCAGAAATGCGTAAAATGAGAAGCACAGTTCACAAAAACGTTCTAACTGTAAGAAACCGGGACATGGAACTTACATTGAGATTAGAATCTTTGCGTGCTATACGGTACTTGGTAGTGAAATTTGAACCATCAGACAATAGTATGCCAAAAAATTGTTGAGGTGTACATGGGAAGGTGTCCTGAAAATTTATAACAAAATCTTAAATCATGTATCAAGAGGTTCTAGTTGCTAAATGATAAGAGCTTAGGTTTCATACATACATTGTATATACCAGAAAGGACTTCTTCTTTGATAAAAGGCTGAGATTTCCCAGTCATTGGCACATTTTCTTCCCGGCTCATATCCATCTTTTTACTTCCTTTAACTGAGCTACTATGTGCACGTAGTGCTGACTGTTCCCTCTCCTAAAAGAAAACCAAGACGGAAAATTTGTGGGGATGGGGGGTCATGACCGAGAAGATAAACGTAGGTATAGAATGGAAAATCTGGGGAAAACTGTCATGACCAAAAGATGCACTATAAATACTAACAAATTTCTTAAATTCTAAGCTTTATTGATATGAAGTTGCTGATGATTAAAATTATTGTCTAGGATTATATTCTTACAATTGATCTGAAAAAACTCTCAACATGAGAGCATGAAAGCAATCACCCTTTTTTCCTTGGAACAAGGGTCTATTTTACAAGCACATAAAGTAGGGTGCTTAATGTCATTCCTATGCACTACTAGGCAATTGAATCATCCATCACAAGTCAACACATGTATTCTAGTCCTTTCCTTTTTCTATTTTCTTTCTTTATATTGTACACGCATTCTCATGCTCGGAACGTACACCGATATGCCTGAATGTTAATCACCCTAAACGGCTTCCTACCACGGTATAGCTCTTCATGAGAGAATATCAATATGGTAATCAAAATCAAACAGCTATCCAAAGTCTTCTTACCTAGAGTGTAAATAGAGATATTAACTATGCTAGCAGAAATCTTCCATCAATTAGAAGAGATAAGATGATAAATAGAAGAAAGACATAAATTTGATGTCTAGTATGCTAATGTATTAGAACAGGTAGCTTACATGATACATATCCTATATGCTACATGACTCTTTTGGTATAGTTAACTTAAGTAGGAAATATTTCCAATATGCAGCACAGTAACACAGGTGGGAGAGGATGCAATCACTTACTAGTTCACTGTCCTATTGCATCCAGATTATGGGTATGGTCTGGAGCATAAATTTGAGTGTAACATGGTTACTAGGGACTGCCGGAGAGGTGCTTCTAGGATATAAATTGGGAGAAAGAGAAGGAAATCAGAAGAGCTCCTCCTGCACTCATGCAGCTAATATGCGAAGATAGAATAGGAGAGCGTTTGAACGGATAGAGAACTTGTTTGTATAGATTATTGGAAATAACAAATTTGTACAACTTTGAAGCACTTAGTGATATTGTGTTACTGTTGATGCTCTTTGTAGATACTCATGTCTTTCTTTTAGATTCTCTACATTTTGTATACACCTTGTATGTGGGATCTCCCCATCTCATTAATAAATTATAACTTCATCAACAAAAAAATAAGAGCAAAAACACAGTGAAGCAGACAATTTAATTTGTAGGATGTTCTAAAAGCAACCTTCATTAAGAATGTATAACTGCTTAATGTCTCAAATAATTAGAAAAAAGGACTAATTAAAAGCACAGAAAATACCTTTTTCTCCACTTCTAGCATGTCATGATAGTTCGTTGCTGAGCGTTGCAAGGCTCTAATTGCATGATTCCTATTCCAAAAAGACGCGAACATATATCGTACTCTCCCTGGAAGTTGAAAAGTTATGTGATTAGATAATCGATATTAAGAATCAAGAATGTCATTATTAAATTCACCCATCTAATATGAGTTAAAATAAAGAACTTCTCTTCTTCGCAATTTGTATCTCGTTTTCACTTGAAAGAGTATTGCTAGAGTAGTTAATTGTGTATGTTTTTTAGTTTGTTGTTAGCTTGAAGAACATGTGGTGCCAGCCAACAGGTAGATATTAGAGTTCTTTTTTATTTTTTGTTTTTCCCTAAAAGCTTTGAGTATTAGGTGGCAGAAAAAGAAAATTTGCATTGAGAAGTTCTTTTTTTTTTTGACAAAGGTAACAAAACTGTGTATAAATCTTCAGCATTAAAGGCTGGGATCCCAAATTTATATCATGGAGCTACATACAGTTGAGTATACTCAACAAAACTAAACTAGATCCTACTTCATCTTACAAAGAACCTAGGATATCTATAATAGCTATAGGATCATTTACATACTCAGAACTGCACCAATAGCAAAAAGTGATAATGCAATTCATTTTAATCCTGTGTAAAGGACTACTAATGCTCTCATAACATCTCATATTTCTCTCCTTCCATATAGTCCGCCAAATCACTGCTGGGACAATTCTCCATTTGCTTTGGTTTGTACTGCCACTACCTTCATTGTTCCAGCTTTCTATAGCCTGACTTGCCCTTTATGGCATGGTCCAACTTGTGCCCCTGAAGCTGGTAAACAAGTGCCAAAGTTGTCTAACCACCCTACAGTGAATGGTTGATTGTCTCTGCCTGTTTCTCACAAAAAAAACATCTAGGACACATACGTAGTCCCCTCTTCATGAGATTCTCCTGAGTTAGTGCTGCCTCTTTTACTACCAACCAAGTAAAGATTGCCACCTTATATGGAATTTTGATTTTCCAGATAAGCTTCCAAGGCAAAATCTGAGTTGAGTCCCATTTGATACAGATTCTTGTAGGCAGAGCTAACTGTAAAGATACCTTTGTTGTGATGAATCCACCTGAGACTGTCTTCTCCCTCTTTCAATCCTCCAAAATGGTCTAGGGTGGCATAACATTCAGCTAGTCTATCCACCTCCCAGTCTTGTATCATCCTTCTGTATGTTAAGTTCCATCCATGGATGGACCAGACTTATTGCACAGTGGCTTGTTGTTGCTGATTCAGCAGATAGATGTCTGGAAAGAGCTGCTTAAGGCTGCCATTTCCTAACCAGTTGTCATCCCAAGACAAAATCTTCCTACCATTGTTTACATTGAATCTAGTTCTTTGAAAGAAACTATGCCACAAATTTCTGATTGATCTCCATAGGCTAATACCATAGGAAGAAGTCACTTCCTTAGTTTTCCAGTAGTCTATCTTCTCATACTTGGCCTGAATCACTCTAACCCAAAGGACCGCTCCTCTTCAGGAAATCTCCACAACCACTTCATCATAAGGCTTTTGTTTTGTTTCTTCAAGTTTCTAATGCCTAACCCACCCTATTTCTTTGAAAGATTTACAGTCTTCCATTTGACCAAATGAACTCCTTTGTACTCTCTCTCCATTCCACAAAAATTCCTGCTTAATGCATCAATTCTTTCCTGCACCTTAGGTGGGAGAGGAAAAACTGACATCAAATCTGTTGGCAAAGCATCTAAGACTGAGTTGATCAAGGTCAATCTTCCACCTCTAGACAAATACTGTGCTTTCCATCTGAGTAATTCTGGGTTATATGGTACTTAAAATTTCATTTATTATTTTTGATAATTAAGGAACCATTTTATCATCAAGTGAGCAATGAACAAAGAAAAAAAACCTATTTGGACATTATGACCCAACTGCCATTCAGCATAGCCCAGACCCCACTTAGTGGGATTTCACTATGTTGTTTTTGTTGTTACAGTTCAGCATAGCACCTACCAAACAAAAATAATCCTACACCACGCTATTCTCTACTCTATATAGGGTAGAAGTTATGGTGATCCAGCCAAGACTGCTGCTTATAGCTCCTCTTGAATGAATGTCTTGGATTATCTGCTTCACAATAGGCTCAATGGACTGCTGCTTGTTGTTGTAAAATTTCATTTTCTTAAAATAAAAGTAGATACTATTTTGCTCACCAACAGAAGACCATAGTAGACCACTGGACTCCTCAAGGGTGGAACTTCATCTTTAGAAGACAATTAAATGATTGGGAGATTCAAAGGGTAGCAGATTTTTTCAACACCATTGGGCAATTTAATGGACTAGAAGGAGGTCAAGACTTTTTGTGGTGGAAAGGCAATCGAAAGGGCAGCCTTAAGGTGGGTTGTGCATACAACTGGTTGAACCACACCAATCAACCTCAAAGTCACTGGCCGTGGAGATGAATCTGGAAGTCAAAAATTCCACTCAAAGTGGCATGTTTTGTCTGGTTGTTAGCCGAGGAGGCTGTACTGACTCAAGATATCTTAAAGAGAAGGGGGATACCATTATGTTCTAGATGTTTTTTTTGTGGGGAAAATGCTGAGACAGTTAACCATCTATTTCTACACTGCAAGATCACTGGCCAACTATGGAGGTTATTCCTGAATCTTAAGGGTATGTCATCGACCATGCCTGCCAAGATCACAGAAGCAATCCAGAGTTGGGAGGAAGCAGGAAAGCAATCCAAGAATAGAGACAGATGGAGAATTGTCCCAGCTAGTATATGGTGGGCAATATGGAAGGAAAGGAACTCTAGAGCTTTTGAAAGTGTTGAGAATAGTATGCAAAAAGTCAAACTAAATTGTCTTATGCTACTATGTTTTTGGTGTAATCAATTATACTCAAATGATACTATCTCCATAATTGATGTACTAGACTCAATTTAGTAAAAGATAGTAGGATTTGAAGTACATGTTGTAAAT
>JAJOOR010010163.1:0-36493 GCA_036250505.1 Solanum acaule | reverse complement strand
AAACATATGAGCTAAGTATATTTTGGGAGTAGTATTAAGCACCGATATGGGGATGCGAGTTCATATTAACTCAAGTCTCCATAAACCATGTAGCCATCATGGGTAGTAAATGATTATACTTTTTAGATGACTCCTTAAGATGATTTTAGCATAAGCTAGTGGATCCACTAAGTTAAGCGTTCTATATGACGGCAAATTATATGACAGTTCTGGCAGCGTGGGCAAGACGTTGTATCACCACTTAGGCTCATAGTGGTGGTTGTCGGTTGGAGAATCTCCCACAGAAACTATATTACCTTATTATATGAGTAAAGTTGAGTTTGTTATACCCCATTTTAACTCGAGGTTCAAACGGTGTACGACATTTTGGTGATTTCTAAATAATTAACTTAAGAAGTTGCCACCTAATTATTTTTTAAAGGTTAATTAGGACACCTAAATATCTAATTAAGTAATACTAAAATTGACTTCAATTAAGGTCTACTAACTTATGTGATTCTAGGTAAGAGTTCTAATTTATCCTAAAGGGAAGGGGTAATTTTAAAACTATTAATCGGCCAAACTTAGATTAATTAATTTTAAAAGAAAGATATGAATGCTTAAAGATTAAGTAGTAACCAAGTTGGAAAACATTTTTTATTTTAAAGCTCTTTTTACAATTGTATTAGAATGAAAAAGATTTAAGAAAGAGTAATTTCTTTAGATCAATTTAGACAAATCCATGGCTAACAAAGGGTAATTAAAAAATAGACATTAGCTAAAAAATTGACAAAGTGCTTCCTTTAGAAAAAGTATTTAGAAAAATAGGAGTTTAGAACATTTTTTGTTTTGAAAAGTACTACCAAGTTTTAACAAACTTAATAAATTAGTGAGTTTAAAATGGTGCAAAAAAGAAGTGTTTAAAAAAAGAGTTTGCCAAATGAAGTTTATAAAAGTTAGAGTAACTATAGAGGTTTGTTTCTAACTAAAGGTACCCAAACCCAAATATATATATTAAGTCAACTATTATGAATCCAAACTAGAAATATCTAAATCATACAAGCAAGTATAACATGTAAAGAAAAAACACGTAAGTAAAAAATGCAAAATGTAAGTAGCCTTGTGACTCCAAGATAGGACCACTTGTTTTGCTTGCAATTTCGAATGGTCAAAGATGTAGTGAAAACTCCATGTGCGGGTGTGAGGATAATGTTGAGTCAATGAGACTCGATAATTTGCTAGAGTCTTGAATCAAAGACTCCATTTTGCTCCAAAGTTCATGCAAATAAAGAAAGTAAAAGAGAATTAGTAAGACAAATAAATCTTACTCGATATCGAATAAACTAGAAATAGAATTGAGTTAAATAGCATAACGAATATACAATCCAAAACATGAAAACGTGGCAAATGCGGAACAAGTCTCAAAGCAAACTACTATGTCCCCTTTAAAGCACACAATAATAATAATAATACACAACCCCTCATATTTAAGCTACAAATGAACTACTCATTAAAGACTTGAATTAAAAAAAATACTTATGCCATAAGTTTTTCCAGATTTTATACATGTTGTAATGCTATTACATAAACTAAAAAAAAAAAATTAAAAAAAATACACACACAATATAATTAACAAAAGAGCATAAAACTTAAGTGAGTACTTATATGCAAAAAATAAGTTGCACAAGAATACTTACAGTCGTGGCTTTTAATAAAAGAGCACTTAGTTGCTAACTATTTTTTTTATTTGTAATTAAAACAGGGACTATATTCATCTTCCTTAAGCATGTGCATAGGAATATATGAGCTTTGGAAATTGCTCATCATATAAAGATATTAAATGAAAATCAACTTGGAACGGAAACAAATTCATATAAATCTTACTTTAAAACTAAGCTATTAATAGATTTCACAAGTTTGAGCTATAAGATGTACATGATGTGGCTATCCACAAAAGCTTAAAACAGATTTTATTCATTTTTTGTCTTTTCCGAATGATTAACTTTAAGCTACATAAAATTATGTTTTAACATTAGCATACAACCTGCCATTCAATAAAGTTAACTCCTATAAAAGCTTAAACATCTCAAAAGCACACCAGGATTTACGAATCACATTAAGCTTTGTTTTAGATTTATGATAGTCAAGAAAAGACTCAAAATACAATTCAAAAGAACATAATAAGCATGGTAAGATCAGAAACGAAGGATACAAAATGTTTCACTTTTAAACATGCTGGAATGCACACATATGGAGATATATTACAGTAACAGAACAGTAACAGGGAAAGAATGTCACCTGCTATAGAGCAGTGAACGGGGCTGCTGCAATCAAATGTCTATATTCAAACAATGGCGAACTCGAAAAAGCTTGAAACTTGAGTTTCGGTCGAGATGGAAAGAAGGATGCAAAGGCAATATTTTAGAGAAGAAAATAGTAGTTAAACAATACTATGGTGCAATGGAAAAGCTTCTTAAAAAATGAATGCCAAGGCTTCTATGGAGGCTCCAAAAAAATTCCTCTTTGCTAAAGATATAAGGATGTATTTATAGGAAAAATTACGGTTCTTCATTGTGTTGAGCGGGAATAGAATTTTGAAATTTGAAAATGGTCAAAAAGTCCTCAAATCCGAACGTTTGAAGTTTCAGGGAAAACTTTTCAGATTTCACGTGATTGAAAAGAATATATCACGAAAATAGGGTAGCTAAAGAATAGTGGAGTTTTGTTGAAAAGAGGAAAAAGACAGAAAGAAACAGGAAGAGGCAGAGGTGATCTGCTGCTGCTATTATAGGGTTTAAAAAGGAGTTTGGGCTGGTGCTAAATTTTCTTTTGTGGGCTGATCTGAAAGTTCCGCTAGGCCATAATTTGGAGTGGATTTGGGCTCGTTTTGCTGGCCAATTTTGGGCTGAATTTGAAGGTCTTTTCTCTTCTTTCTTTGTATTATTTTGGGCTTCTAACTTAATAATTAATACAATATATATTATGATATGATAACAACTAGAAATTTACATAATAAAAATATAGCTAATATAAAATATATATATACAAAATATTGACTTATAATTAATTTAATAAATACGAAACTAGAAATAAGATGACGACAATTGATTATTTAAGAAAAGAGGTGTAAAAAGTGATAATAATCATGTCGATAATAAAACCTATAATTTTAGTAGATAAATAGTCATAATAGTAAAAATAGTTGTGAAAAAAAGATAATTTGATACATTATTAATTTAGAAGCTCGAAAATGATAAATTAGAAGAAAGGAGGGTCAAAATTGGGTGTCAACACTTTTACTGTTTCACAAAGCTTTTCATATATTGCATGTGTTTCATTGCTTTATTTTGAGTTAAGTATTCATGAGTTGAGAAGATCCAAGGTAAGTGTTTCTTTCAGAATCTTTTCAAGCCTTTGTATTGTTTAGCATTCCAACTCGCATATTCGTACATTCAATGTACTGATGCTAGTTGGCCTGCATCGTCTTATGATGCAGACACATGTAACCAGGATCAGTATCCAGTGCCTCGTTGATCAGGGTTAGCACTCTGAGTCAGTTGGTGAGCCTCTTTGCATTCCGGAGGACTCTTTTATCATTTACTTTCTAGTTTTCAGTTGTTAGGATGATCGAAGGTCCTGTCCCGACATCCCTCTTTGTTTTAGAGGCTTCATAGATGGATAGTATTAGTTCTTTAGTCTTATTCATTTCAGTTGTATACGTTTAAGACTTGAGTTGCCATTTTTGGTTAAGTTATTATCTTTTAAGTTATTGCATGAGCTATATCTCTTGTGTTTAAGTCTTCCGCTGAGTAAGTAAGCCAGGCCAAGGGTTCGCTTGGGGCTAGCAATGGTTCTCGAGTGCCAGCCACGTCCAGGGTGTAGGCTCGGGGCGTGACAAATTTGATATCAGAGCCCAGAGTTCAAAAGTCCTAGGGAGTCTATGAAGCCGTGTCTGTAGAGTCCTAGTTATCGGTGTGAAGCGCACCACATCTATAATTAAGAGGCTACAACACTTAGGAAAATTTCTCACTTCTTTCACACTCATTTCGTGCGTTAGAGTTTGATCTCTAAAAAGTTTCTTTCTAATTCGTGCTTGCATGTGTTTTCAGATAATCATGCATGCACGAAGAGCTGTCAGAGGTCGTCCTGCTAGGCGTAATGTTGAGGAGCAAGAGTTACCAAATGCACCTAAAGTGCAACCTCAAGGGGAAGTCACTAACGATGAGTTCAGAGAACCAATTAGGATGCTGAATCAAGTTGTGACTAACCAGGTTAGGCAGCAAAGAGGAGCTCGACAAGAAGGGGCTGACACTTCAAGGATTAGTGAGTTCTTGAGGATGAATCCTCCAAGCTTCACTGGTTCGAGCACTACTAAGGATCCAGAGAACTTTATTGATGAGCTGAAGAAGGTATTTGATGTTATGCATGTGGTAGATACTAAGCGAGTTGAACTAGTTGCTAGGACTTGGTTCGACCAGTGGAAAGGGGGTAGAGCTGAGGATGCACCACCTGCGAGTTGGGCCTGTTTTGAGGAAGCTTTCTTGGGACGTTTCTTTCCCCGGGAATTGAAAGAGGCCAAGGTACGTGAGTTCCTCACACTTAAGCAGGATTCTCTAAGTGTTCATGAGTATGGGTTGAAGTTCACCCAACTATCATGTTATGCTCTGAAGATGGTTACGGACATGAGGAGTAGAATGAGCTTGTTTGTTGCTGGGTTGTCTCATCTGTCGAGCAAGGAAGGTAGGACTGCGATGCTAATCGGGGACATGGACATATCAAGGTTGATGGTCTATGTGCAACAGGTTGAGGAAGAAAATCTAAGGGATAGGGAGGAATTCAAAAATAAGAAAGCTAAGATAGGGAATGAGTTTGGGTAGTAGAAAGGTAATGTGAACCGTTCGTCCTTTCAGCAAAAGCAAAAGGGTCCTGCTCCATCATCTGCTAGTCCCCCTGCACCCAGAAACAAATGTGAGTATAATGGTCAGAATTCGTAGAACTTCAGAGCTAGACCTGCACAGTCTCAAGGTAGTGTGGCGCAATGAGGTAACTGGGCTCCTGCATGTGCTAAGTGTGGTAGGATCCACCCAGGTAAGTGTCGTGATGGCCAGATAGGTTGTTTCAAGTGTGGGCAAGAGGGTCACTTCATGAAAGAGTGTCCAAAGAACAGGCAAGGTAGTGATAATCAGGGCAATAGGGCCCAATCTTGGGCTGCACCTAGAGGAGCTACTTCAGGTACGGGCGGAGGAACAAACTATCTTTATGCAATCACCAGTCGTCAAGAGCAAGAGAACTCTCCAGATGTTGTTACTGGTATGATCAAAGTCTTTGCTTTTGATGTTTATGCTTTGCTAGACCTAGGAGCAAATTTATCTTTTGTAACCCCTTATGTTGCAAATAAGTTTGATGTTCTTCCTGAGAAACTTTGTGAACCCTTTTGTGTTTCTACACATGTTGGGGAGTCTATTCTAGCTAAGCGAGTTTATTGTGATTGTGTCATTTCCATCAATCACAAAGACACCATGGCTAATTTAATTGAGCTAGACATGGTAGATTTCGATGTCATTCTAGGTATGGATTGACTTCATGTCTGTTATGCCTCCATTGATTGTAGAACTCGAGTTGTCAAGTTTCAGATTCCAAATGAGCCAGTCTTAGAGTGAAAAAGTAGTTCAATAGTGCCTAAGGGTCGTTTCATTTCATACCTTAAGGCAAGAAAGTTAGTTTCCAAGGGGTGTGTCTATCACTTAGTCCGAGTTAATGACTCTAGTGTTGATATACCTCCTATTTAGTCAGTTCCTATAGTAAAAGAGTGTCCAAAAGCCTTTCCCGATGATCTACCTGGAGTCCCTCCTGAGAGAGAGATAGATTTTGGTATAGATGTTCTTCCAAATACTCGTCCTATCTCTATTTTGCCATATAGAATGGCACCAGCAGAGTTGAAAGAGCTTAAAGAGAAATTGAAAGATCTTTTAGAGAAAAGGTTTATTCGACCAAGTATCTCACCTTGGGGTACTCCGGTCTAATTTGTGAGAAATAAAGATGGTTCCCTTATGATTTGTATAGACTACCGCCAATTGAACAAGGTTACCACCAAGAACAAGTATCCTCTTCCGAGAATTGATGATCTTTTCGATCAACTTCAGGGTGCCTCTTATTTTTCGAAAATAGACCTTAGATCTGGCTACCATAAGTTGAAAGTAAGGGAATGTGATATTCCCAAGACAACATTTAGGACCCGTTATGGTCATTATGAGTTTTTGGTTATGTCGTTCGGTTTGACTAATGCGCCTGCAACATTGATGGACCTTATGAATAGAGTATTCAAACCTTATTTAGATATGTTTGTTATCGTCTTCATTGATGACATACTAATCTATTCAAGGAATGAAGAACATCATGCTAGTCACCTCAGAATAGTTCTTCAGACTTTGAAAGATAGAGAATTGTATGCCAAGTTCTCTAAGTGTGAGTTTTGGCTTGAATCTGTGGCATTCTTAGGCCATATTGTGTATGGAGAGGGAATTAAAGTTGATACTCAAAAAATTGAGGCAATGCAGAATTGGCCTAGACTCACATCTCCAACTGATATTAGGAGTATCTTGGGTTTGGTTGGCTATTATAGAATGTTTGTAGAAGGGTTCTCATCTATTTCGTCTCCTTTGACCAAGTTGACTCAGAAAATAGTTAAGTTTCAATAGTATGAAGCTTGTGAGAAAAGCTTTCAGGAATTGAAAAGGAGGTTAACTACTGCCCCAGTATTGACCTTACCAGAAGGTACGCAAGACTTTGTGGTGTATTGTGATGCATCTAGAGTTGGTTTGGGTTGTGTATTAATGCATAATGGCAAGGTTATAGCTTATGCCTCCAGACAGTTGAAAGTTCATGAGAAGAATTACCCAACCCATGACTTAGAGTTGACTGCCGTAGTATTTGATTTGAAGCGTCATTATTTGTATGGTGTTCATGTTGATGTATTCACTGATCACAAGAGTCTTCTATATGTGTTCACTCAGAAAGAGCTTAATCTCAGACAGAGGAGGTGGTTAGAATTACTCAAGGATTATGACGTGAGTATTCTTTACCACCCATGTAAGGCTAATGTTGTTGTTGATGCCTTGAGCAAGTTGTCATCTATGGGTAGTACCGCCCATGTTGAGGAAGAAAAGAGAGAGTTAGCAAAGGATGTGCATAGACTTGCACGCTTAGGAGTCCGACTAATGAATTCCACAAAAGGAGGAGTAGTGGTAATGAATGAGGCTGAATCTTCATTGGTGTCAGAAATGAAAGAGAAGCAAGACCAAGACCCTATTTTGCTTGACTTGAAGGAAAATGTTCATAAGCAAAAAATATTAGCTTTTGAACAAGGGGGATATGGTGTGTTGAGATATCAAAGTAGATTGTGTGTACCAATGGTGGATAGACTTCAAGAGATGATCATGGAGGAAGCTCATAGCTCCATATATTCCATTTATCCGGGTTCCACAAAGATGTATTGTGACTTGAGAGATGTGTATTGGTGGAATAGTATGAAGAAGGGCATTGCATAATTTGTTGGTAAGTGTCCAAATTGCCAACAAGTTAAAGTAGAGCACCAAAGGCCCGGTGGTTTGTCTCAGAATATAGAACTTCCGAAATGGAAGTAGGAGATGATTAATATGGACTTCATCACAAGGTTACCAAGGTCTCGCAGGCAACATGATTCTATTTGGGTGATTGTCGATAGAATGACAAAATCAACCTACTTTTTGCCGGTAAAGACTGCCCACTCAACAGAAGATTATGCTAAACTATATATTCAAGAAGTGGTAAGACTTTATGGGGTTCCAGTATCTATTATTTCAGACAGAGGTGCACAATTTACTGCACAGTTTTGGAAGTCATTCCAGAAAGGCTTGGGTTCAAAGGTGAACTTAAGTACTGCTTTTCATGCTCAGACTGATGGGCAATCAGAGCACACCATTCAGACCTTAGAGGTAATGTTGAGGGCGTGCGTGATTTATTTCAAAGGCAACTGGGATGATCACCTACATCTCATTGAATTTGCATAAAATAATAGTTACCACTCTAGCATCCAAATGGCTTCTTATGAAGCTCTTTATGGGAGAAGATGCAGATCTCCTATTGGATGGTTTGAGGTTGGTGAAGCTGGATTGATAGGACCAGATTTAGTGCATCATCCGATGGAGAAGGTGAAAATGATTCAAGAGAGATTGAAGACGGTACAGAGTCATCAGAAATCCTACATTGATGGTAGGAGAAGAGAGTTGGAGTTTGAAGTAGATGATTGGGTGTATCTAAAAGTTTCACCCATGAAGGGTGTTATGAGGTTTGGTAAGAATGGGAAGCTTAGTCCCCGGTATATCGGACCTTACCGAATATCCAAGAGGATTAGCAAAGTAGCTTATGAGTTGGAGCTACCACAAGAGTTAGCCGCGGTTCATCCGATGTTTCACATCTCCATGTTGAAAAAGTGCATTGGCGATCCGTCATGGATCATACCAACTGAAGATATTGAGATCAAGGATAACTTATATTATGAGGAGATTCCTGTTCAGATCTTAGACCGCTAAGTTCGCTAGTTGAGGACTAAGGAAGTAGTATCAGTCAAAGTCCTTTGGAGGAACCAATTTGTTGAAGAAGCTACTTGGGAAGCTGAAGAGGATATGAAGAAGAGATATCCACATCTCTTTGAGTTCGGAGAAAATGCAGACCAAGGTACTAATTCTCTTCTTAGTACCCTTTAAATTATAAGTGCGCATATTGTTTGTTTGAAATTGCTTGTTGGATGTTTGAACTTGATGTTACACCCTTAGCCTAGTAAGAGTAATCTCATTCGAGGAAGAATGTTCCCAAGGGGGAGATATTGTAACATCTCGCAATTTGAAATAACTGGGAATAAGCTAATAATTGAAAATAGTCATTTTTGGAAAGAATGAAAATAAAGGTTGAGTTTTGGTCAACTTCAAATAGCCACAACTCCTAGCTCAGGATGAGTTAGGTGTACGTCCAGATATGGTTGGAAAGCTCTTGGAATGATCTTTCCAACGCCGCTAAGTTTGTGCGATTCCGGGTTCGTATGAGTAAGTTATACCCTTTGGAAGTTGGGTTGTTGGATTAAGGAAGTCTAATTCGGATTTTAGAAGGGTAATTTAGTCTTTTTGTTACCTAATTATTCTAATTTGTTTTTAGGAGATTAATTGGGATAAAACCATATTTTGGTCAGTTTAGAAAAGTTAGAGTTCACTCTAGGGCTTGGAGAAAAGAGAAAAGAGGAGAAAGGAGAAGAGGAAGCAAGATTCGTCAAGATCGTCGAGTTTAGTGTGTGGAATTCGTCGGGGGTGATCCTACAAGGTATGTGAGATCACATAGCGTTGGGTTAGTTCACCCACGCGCCAACCATGATTATATTCCGCGAATTTAAGTCTTTGAAAGTTAGAAATTGAGTTCTTAATGAACATTGTTGAAAGTTTCGTTGAATTTCTTGTGGGTTGTGTTGTTGGAGTTTCTTGCAATTTGATTCATGTTTTCAGGTGTAATTTCGATTTGAATCTGGTATATATTGAGGATATAATCGATTCCAAGTGTTTGGGGAAAGAACTAAGTTGATTGGGAGGGTTTAGAGTTGAAAAACGGAGAAGAAAAGTCGTCAAACACCTGGGGATAGGGGTGGGGCGTCGCGCCATCCAGCACGCCCCAAAAGTGTCTCTGAATCTTCACCCTTGGGGAGCCGCGCCAGCCAGAGCTCCCCAGACTAGTCCCTGAATGTTGAGGGCTGGCTCCCCGCGCCTCTCAGAGCGCCAGGGACGCCAATTCTCCCCATTCGTTCCCCACCCTTTCGTACTTGTTCCTTAGCAATGTACCTATATTTTCTAGTTGATTCCAACACTCTAAGGTACATCTAAACATCATGAAATCATCCATAAACATGAGATCATGAACCTTGAATCCATAATCCAATTCAAGGAAAGTTATGATCAAAGTCAAGAGAAGTTAAGAGTCAAGTCTAGAAGTTAAGAAGCAAGTCAAGCAAAGTTTTTAAAGTTTTCAAAAGTCTTTAACTAACGTTTTAACCTTGTTTTAAGACTTAAGTTTCAAGTTAAGCAAGGAGTAAAGAGTTGAGTTCATTTTCTCAAAAAGCTATAAGGGAACTAAGTATTTTCAAAGAGTTTATAAATGTTTTCACATTTGAGCAAGAAAAGGGAACATCAATTCTAGAAGAACTTTTAAGCTAAGTTTTGGGTAATTATCTCAAACCAAAGAAAGAAGTTTGTTTTTAAAACATATGAGCTAAGTATATTTTGGGAGTAGTATTGAGCACCGATATGGGGATGCGAGTTCATACTAACTCAAGTCTCCATAAACCATGTAGCCATCATGGGTAGTAAATGATCATACTTTTTAGATGACCCCTTAAGATGCTTTTAGCATAAGCTAGTGGATCCACTAAGTTAAGTGTTCTATATGACGGCAAAGTATAGGACAGTTCTGGCAGCATGGGCAAGAGTTGTATCACCACTTAGGCTCATAGTGTTGGTTGTCGGTTAGAGAATCTCCCAAAGAAACTATATTACCTTATTATATTAGTAAAGTTGAGTTTGTTATTGCTTTTTCTTTAACGAACTAAATTGCTTTTACTGTTTCACAAAGCTTTTCATATATTGCATATGTTTCATTGCTTTATTTTGAGATAAGTATTCATAAGTTGAGAAGATCCAAGGTAAGTGTTTCTTTCAGAATCTTTTCAAGCCTTTGTATTGTTTATTATTCCAACTCACATACTCTTACATTCAATGTACTGATGCCAGTTGGCCTGCATCGTCTTATGATGCAGACACATGTAACCAGGATCATTCCCGAGTCATTTGGTGAGCTTCATTGCATTACGGAGGAATATTTTATCATTTACTTTGTAGTTTTCAGTTGTCCCAACATCCCTCTTTGTTTTAGAGGCTTCATAGATGGATAGTATTAGCTCTTTAGTCTTATTCATTTCAGTTGTATACGTTTAAGACTTGAGTTGCCATTTTTGGTTAAGTTATTATCTTTTAAGTTATTGCATGAGCTATATCTCTTGTGTTTATGTCTTCCGCTAAGTAAGTAAGTCAGGCAAATGATTCGCTTGGGGCCAACAATGGTTCTCAAGTGCCAGCCACGTCCAGGGTGTAGGCTCGGGGCGTGACAGAAACCTGGAAAGGAAAGGAAGAACCTTAAGAGTAGCGAGGAATATCTACTCGATCCTACACCAAGTGAAGCACTAACATCTTATCCACTTTCGACCACTTAAGTGAGTGACAATGAACGAGGTGAGGAGCCCATTGACGTCACACCTGGAGAAGAGTGAATCGCAAGGGTTGACATGGTGAGACAGGCTGTGGAGATCTTAGGCAAGCGCTTGAACAAAGTCGATAGCAATGATAACATCCGCAAAGAGTTGGAGGCACGTAGGCATGCGAAGTATGAGATGAAGGAAATCATCACTTCCTTATAGTGTCGACTCACTGATGCATTAAGCACGATTGAAACCATAAAGGCCGAGATGGAAGTGCTGAAGGGAAAATTGGAAGCTGGAGGATCTGTGACACCCAATGAAGATAAGGAGGTCATGATTGAGGCTCCCAAGTCACCGATGTTTAAAGGTGTCCATGACGCGCAAGAGGTAGAGAATTCCATGTAGCATTTAGAGAATTACTTCAAGTGCAACAAGGTGAATAGTGATGAGAATAAGATCAATAATGCGATGTTGTACCCCTTAAAGATGGCCATGTTGTGGTGGAGTCATAAATAGTATGAGACAACGAAGGGGTTTTGCACCATTAACACCTGGGAGCAATTATGAGTGGAGTTCAAGAAGGTTTTCTTCCCTAACAACATCATCTATGAGGCCAAACACAAGTTTAGGGAGTTGAAGCAGACATGTGGCATACGAGCGTATGTGAAAAAGTTTACCACCCTTACGTTTTAGATTACCAACCTTACCGATGAAGATATCTTGTTCCAATTCATGCATGAGCTTCAAAATTATGCCAGAATGGAGTTGGAACACCGACAAGTCAGAACTATTGATGAAGCCATCATGCAAACTGAAGCTTTGACATACCTTAGGAATGACAAGCCCGATCGAGCCAGAGAAAGGAGGTGAGAGGTAGTCATGACCAATGTGGGGGATATCATGGGGAAATCAAGAAGCAGCATCAACATCCTTGGAATCATGACACATGTAAATCTGACGACAAGAAGTCGGGATGTCAAAGTGATACAGAGAGAAAGGTAGAGACTACAAAGAGAAACGGTTGCTACATATGTGGTGGGCCGCATGATTATGCAACATGCCCTGAACTAAAGAACCTTGAAGCCATATTACGGGAATGAAAGGAGAAAGATGAACGAGAACTAAGGTAAGGTTCAAACACGACGCAGTTGGGCTTGATTGGACTATGCAGAACTATCACAAAGAAATCAGAGCGGCCGAAATAATATGACATACAATATGTAGACATCACGATCAATGGACGACCCGCTCGTGCCATGGTTGACACAGGTGTAGAGGCCAATACCATGACCAAGACTGCAACAACAAAGTTGGAAATGAGTTATAATCCAAGTAACATCGATATGTCGAAAGTAAGGTTAGTGATATGTGAAATAATATGACATATAATATGTAGACATCACGATCAATAGACGACCCACTCGTGCCATGGTCGACACAGGTGGTGCAGAGGCCAATAGCATGACCAAGACTGCAAAACACAATTGGGATTGAGTTATAATCTAAGTAACATCGGTATGTCGGAAGTAAGGTTAGTGATCTGTGAAGTTTTATTACTTGCATGTTGAAATACTGATTTCATGTGATACTTATGTCCATTTGATTTGACTAGGTGTATATTTCTCTTTCTTTCTGGGATGTCTCTTTATAAGTAACTAATATACATCCTTGCGTGTTGCGCGGTGACTTATTGATAATTTTAAATTCAACTATTATAAAAAGATATTGTAAAGTTTATGATAGAATGTTAGTATTTAGCACATTGATGGATTATAATAGAATACTTATGAAAACAAATCAATATATACGTTTAGTTCATTATTTGAATTTGACATAATGATTTTTAGCATTATTCAATTTATTTATTTATTAGTTTATTCAAATTCATAATACTCTCGCACAATCTATATCATCATCTTATTAGAAGAATAAAGATACAATAAAATTTAATCGCTAAACAAAAATAAAATGTAACTAAGAATAATTCTAGGATTATAATAATAATGTTAAGCATAAAACAATTTTAATTACTTGATTATTAAATTAAGTACTATTTCTCTTCTTAAAGCATTATAAGTAGACATGCATCTTCATTCTTTTGCTAATCTATTTGAATTAACTTTTAAAGTTAGATTTTTTTTTCTTTTGATGATCATGGTGTTTAGATCAATTTTTGTACACCTCGATAAAGTATTTTTAAAAAGATTTAAAAATATATTTGATGAAAAGTATCCATATATGCTTTATGAGGGTACTTCTGTACCAAAAGATCAAGTAATATAAGTTAATAAAGTCTTATAAAAAAAAGGTAAGTCACTTATGCACATAAGATTATCTATTGCAAAATGAAAAGATCTTAAAGTAACAATTTTCATTCTTAAATATGTTAAATCTTTCTAAAATGCTGATCTTATATACCATTTTTTAAAATTTTATGCTAATATAATATAATCAATATCAAATGTTTGCATTGATATGATATAGAATGTGTTTCTGAATAGAAGAAGATTTACTATACAATTTCTTACAAAATATCAATGAAAAATTCAAAATTTGGATAATTAGAGAGAAAAATATAGATAAGAATTTAGTAAAACCAAAACTTCGTTGCAATTGTTATTTTCAAATATCGATAAGAAGACTGATCTCAAAAGATACTATAAAATAATGAAACGGAGAATCCAATGAAGAAGAATTGGTTGGATTTGAGTCAGAAAAGATAGTGTTGAAAAATTAGTGAAATATATATAAATAAAAATATTGAAGTTATCTTATATAAATCAATTTTTTTCTCAAAACTAATAACGAGTTACATTGAGTTATAACGTACTTTTGTAAAAGAGAGTCATTGTTCGTCACGTATAGAGAGAGAGAGTTTTTTTTTAAAATTATTTACTCCCTATTCAATATTTTCCTTATGCAATTTTTTCTATTAAAGCCATAATTAATCAATATATTTATTAAAAGTATATGTATATATGCTATTCAAATTAATATATATATAAAATAGCATATGCTATTCAAAATTAAATAGTCGTACTTATATAATTGCACTTTGTTTTAAAAAAAAAGTATCCTCATTGTTTTTAATAATTATTTGAGATTTGATTTAAAAAAATAATTAAAAATCAAATAGTAAAACTGAAAATTTGGATATATATAATATATACATAATTTCAACGGAACGTAGATAAGACTCGTACAAAATTTCTGAAAGATTAAAAATTGAAGTTGGGTGCTAAGAATTTGTCTACGATCCATAGAAATTTTCACGGCTCATAGATCAGTCTTGTAGTCCAAGTAGTGCAATTCCAATAGCTAAGTTTAGGAGCTACAATTTGACCTACGGTCCGTAGAAATATTGACGGACCATGCTGTCAATCTGTAGATCCAATTTCTGTGACATGTTTGTAGCTCTGCCTTTCTACGACTAGTACCTACACACCATAGAACCCTTTATGATCTGTAGGAACCCTGTCGAAGTGCCAAAAATAGTACAATATCGATTAATTCTTTTTGTTTTTCTTTGATTTCTTTGCTTTCTTTTTGTACTTTTTATGATCTGTAGGAACCCTATCGAAGTGCCAAAAATAGTACAATATTGATTAATTTTTTTTTCTTTCATTTCTTTGCTTTCTTTTTGTACTTTTGAGTAACTAATAGTTACCCTACAAGTACAATGCTGAGACAAGAGGGAGAATCCACCTCACCACCTAAGAGGATCGGGACTCAAGTCAACTCTTAGCTTAAGAATCAGTAAACCGATGATGAGGATAGTGGGTTCGAGGATATCTACAACATGCGGATTGATTCTTTGACTGAGCCTCGGACCACCCGGAACCAAACTAAGAAAATGACAGAGGTTCCGGAGCTAGTTAATATTGCCTCACCCCCTACACTTGTTTCTCCTTAGTCTGATGAGAAGTAACAAGCCTCGGGGGATGATAGTGGGACTCAAAGTTCAGGTCAAACTCTGGTTCACACTCCGGATCAGAGTCTGACTCTGGTTCTTCATAGTCTAGCGACAAGGCAACATCAACTGAGATACCTTCACAACTGGTACGAGTAGCGGGTGAGTCCATTCGATGGTGTGTATATGGCATGTTTGATATTTTTTGGAAAACATTGTCCTAGAACGAAAAGGGAAAATCCAAAAGGCCGATCACCGAAGAGCTGAGAGTACCGATCTATAATTTACACACAGTACCAGAGATACATGCCCTATCCTGACGACATAGATGCGACTGGATGGTAGACCCACCAGGCAAATACACTAACAACATGGTCTGAGAATTCTATGATTCTTATGCGGCGATCATGAAAGACAATATGTCGAAGAAAGCTAAGGAGTTTTCCCAGCCTCAATTGTTGAGTGCTATAGTATGCGAGTGGCATGCATACTTATTTAAGAAAATCATCTGTTGGTTCCTTCACGTAGCAGATTATGTGTAGACAACCTCCACGGTCGAGTTTAACCACTGGATGAGTTGTTGGGAACATAACAGAGCAGGGAATCAATGCCAAGTGGGTATCTAGCTCAGCCCCGATCCGGAAGGCCACACTTAATTTTGCAGTGAAGTTTTGGTGGGCCATAGTGCAATCTTACCTATCCCCACCATAGATGATAACCATCTAACGCTTGATCGTGCGGTGATGGTGGCATGCTTGATGGTCGGGTACAAGATTAACTTCGCTTGTGTTCTGATCGCCAAGTTCCATGAGAGGGAATTCTGGCCTACCACCATAATCTCTATTATGTGCTCGATTTTCAAATTATATTGGTATTTTAGAGTGCCTTTGATAACAGGAGTTGATGATCTGATTGAGGTGACTAAGACTCAAGATGTTGGGTTGATCAGGGATGATACTAACCTAACCGCTCCACGTCAAGGATCTCAATTTAGCATACATGAGATGAGTGTGATGCCTGCCTCCGAGCAACCCGGAGTTGGAGATATTCCATAATGGGATCCCGCCATTGCTTAGCCCGACCTCAGACCACTCCTATAGAGTTTCCAGACAGAGTTAGATAAGCTCTAGGTTGAAGGGACCACACTGACTATTGCCCCACCATCTCCACCTCCTAGTCCCACACTCCTTGATCCCGCATATGAGGTTTTTATGGCTCTTTTTGGGGCGAAAGAGACTACTTGTGAAACTACGAAGTGCACACAATCGGACACAGATATTGGAGATGAGTCTAAGGTAAGAGCAAGGAAGAAAGAGAGGTGTGCAGTCAAGTCAACGTTACTTGAGTCAATTCAATCCAAGGAGGCAAGATTGGAGAGAGTTAGGCAACAAATGGTTGGAGCTTCAAGATTAGGGGGCACTACTGATGGTGTTACCCAGATTGATCTAGAGGCACATGTTGATGCACTAGGTTCCTTACTAATGGGCCCACATGCCTCTACTTAGTACATCGATGCTTAGTCGCTACAGATTTGTCTTCACCCTCAGTTTTATATTTTTAGTGCATTTAGGATATTGCACAGTTTTTCATGTGAGTTGGGATAAATTGCTCGTGAGTATCTATGTGAAGTTTGAATAGCTCGGATACTCGAATATTTCATTAGAGTTTTCTTACCTGTGTTTTTTTTTTCAAGGATCTTTTAATTTTTGTTGAACCGGCATGTTTAGGATGTAAATTGTGAAAATAGACTAGAGTAATAACATGATGGTAATGTTGATAAAAAATGATATCCCTCCAAAATTTTGTGCTTTGTGTTATATATGTGTTACTGATAAGTTGACTATGTTAGAATCTTTGTATGACATGATAGGAATTGATAAGATAACACGACTTAAGCTAAAGCATGAACTAGATACATTGATAATTGATAATGAAATGATGTGTCATGTGTGTGAGGTTATTGTTCTTTCTTACAATATGTGCCCATCTAGAACTTGCTATGTTAGTCTTTCTAGGTTAATTGAACTGTTAATTAGTAAAGGATCATAGGACATTGTCAAAATATAGTCCACTAAGCCTAAAACAACTGACCAAATGAAGATATTCCTCTCTATCCAAATCTTTGAGCCTTAAAATCGACCATTTTTGAATTACCCAATTCACCTTCCATGTTCATAAAATGTTAACCTTTTTTTTGGCTTTGGTCCCTTCCTGGACATCATGCACCTCAACGCAAACTAAAAGTCTAAGTTAAGGGTGGCTACTATAGAGGAAAACGAAAAAAGAAAGGGGTATGAAAAAAGTTGTATAATAAGAAAAGAGGAAAATAAGGAGGTTTGGCCGCGACAAAAACAAGAAAAACAAGTGAATAAAAATCAGAAGAAAAAATTGAAGAGAAAAAGAAAACAAAGTGAAAGCAACACCCGAGCATTAATGAAAAATGAGGAAAAAGAAAATAAAAGTGAAATGAGTATTGGTTGTAAAATATGAAATAAGTCAATGTTATGCCAAGCACGACAGAAAAATTAATTTAAATCTAAATATACCACACATGACCTTGAGCCTATGTTACAAGCTAAAAAAGTCCTATAGTCATCCTAGTTTAACTGTTCGAGAGTCAAAGTATTGAAAATAAGGGCAAGCCTATGATATTATGCATTTACGATACTGAATTTCTTTTGTGAGAATGTGTGTATTAAGCTAACAACCTCCCCCCCCCCCCCCGTTTTAGGGAAATAACTTGACTAAAAGTACAACTAACAAACAATTAAGCTAAGTCTATAGACTTCATTCCTCGTGGATCGACTCAAACCTCGATTAGGTTCTTTATTTGAACGACGTCTGCTCATAAATCTTTTGGAAGGTGTAATTTAAGCGTATCAGGGACCAGGTCCGCGAATGCGAAGACCAAGTTCACTTTGAAACTCCAAAAACTCCTCCAATTCCTTTTTGGGCTCCAACTCTGGCCTAATTGAACCGAACTTGACTGAAAGCACCATATTCATTTGAGAAACCCAATACCACACCGAAACCACCAAATTGAGTGAACATAAGACCATGGTAGATGCACTCAACTCACCAATTAATATACTTGTCCTATGCTCCAAATCAAACATTTACTAGTAATCAAGAGGGTTCTATCGATCCTTAGTTGTACTGAACATCTCCAACACCAACTGAATCCTACCTACCAACCCACACAACACAAACCTTAGATGAATGGCATGTTTCACCTGAACACTAAGGAACGACATTAGCTAAAACAAGTAACTTAGCCCAGGACAAAGCTTAAAATATACCTAACTCAAAAAACCAACAACCCTAGCTTAAACGCAACCTTCTGAAATGAAACACTCTACTTCAAAGGACAATCATCCTGTGAACGACAAGGTTGCACTGGACCATCTCTGGTGACCTACTTCTACCTAGGAAACTACTGTAAAACTGACATTATGTGCCCATAAACTACTTTGCCATCGCAAATCTAAGCCAACCACCCAAATCCAAGGGAAACCAAACCGGTGGCAGTGTAAAAACATAGTTAATCGACTGGTATTGGCCCAGGTGTACCAACTCCCATCAACAAACACCGCAAGCTACCCAATACACCAAAAGCAAACCTCTCTTGAACAAATACAAAATCATAGATTCCATGAATTACTCTGACCCCATCATGTAGATAAACCTTCTAAGTAAATTCCCATCCTGCAACAAAGGCTAAAGTCTGAAGCCACCAATGAACACCACCACTCTAACTCCCAATCAAAAATCAAAGCTCAAGAGTTATCAACACAACTGTAGAGAACTAACAACAGAAACAAAGTGCAATAAGACATCACACCTCTAAATCCCGACTAGCCATAACAAGGACCAAGACTACCAGAACGAGATGAATCCAAGACCTAAAGAGCGCATCACAACTTCGTGGTCGTGAATAAGACTAAGGCAAATGAAAGAAGCGGGCAACTAGGACTACCACAACACCACAAAAATCCAAACTACCCTACACACAACTTCAACAACCAGAAATCTCCAACCTACTACTCTAAAAGGATGACACACAACTAGGGCAACCTCCTAAGCCAATTGGGTCCAACATCACAATAAATTCCTAAATCGGGTAAATCTGTTCCAACCATTTACCTACCAAATATCGACATCATAGTAAAAATATACCGTAAAGGAAAAAAAGGAAAACCAATTATATCGACGATACGATCACAACAACACTACTAAGGAAAAAAGCATGGGGAGTTTCTCAACCACTACTACCAATCACATAACAATGACCTAGTCGATCCACTACTAAAAAGACTCAACTATAAGAGATAAAACACAAACATAATCCCAAGTAAAGTTGTCAGAACAATCACGAGATAACTAACAAGTCAAATAGGCACGAATAGGTATGAAAACCCCAAAACCACACAAAATAAGAAAAAATGAGATAAAAAATAAATTCATATCCAAAGAAGGGATACATGGGCTTCATCCTCCAGCCGGCTTATAGAAGCATAGAACGGGTCATTATCGACCTCGACCTAAACAACTGAAGTACCCCCATTACCACTCAGGGCACCATTTCTGACAGAAGGTACCATCAACCCATGGTACTAACCCAACTAAAAATATCCCACAATGGTACCACATTGGGGATAAGCTCAAGAATGATTGCCAAGCTCTCCATAAAAATGACAAGATCTGACCACCCTAGTTTGGAGAGTAACAAATGTAAACAATTTATGGATGATCAGTTCCCTCCTAGACCACTCTATGGATCAGTATTCACACCCTCTACAATCTTAGCAACCTCTAAAGACGGGAACCTGGTGTGGAAAATGTGATGAGGCATCATGTCTACCTATGCCAAACTTAGGATCAACTCTATCCACCTGCACTAAGGCCCTCTGATAATCGCCAACAAAGTGGCCTACTTGTCCACACTCATAATAATCATCACCAAGAGTTGTCCCTCGTTTGACTTGGATTGATGAAAGAAATTCGAGGTGAATGAAATTGACGAATCCAATTTTGACCGACCCCATCTTTATCATTTAGGAAAGGGATTTTGGTACGAAACTTAGGAATTATGACCAAACCCAGAAATTGGGTTTCCTACATATCTCAGGTTATATGAGAATTCAGGCTACTTGTAGTTCGATACGCTCAATTTACCACATCATTTCGAAAGAATTCAAAAGCTATCTTGATATCAAATTATGAAGGAACCAAAATGCTCGAGAATAAGATTTAGGAGAAAATGTCGGAGTACAGACGAGTTTTCAACATTGATCCCACCTACATATCCCTTAACTCAGGCAATTAGGCTATTTATAGTTCGACTCAATCGGTTAAAAAGAAAATCTAGTACGCTAAGATAATCTTTGGTTCTAGAAGAGTAACAAATAAGTCGAGTATGAAAAATAGGCTTGGAACCTCTTAGCCATGAATGTGGTGCACTTCACATTCATAAGTAAGAACTTACACATACATAGTCTCTAAAACTCTTGGTGTAGTGTCACTCAGATTGGAAAGTTTCCCCATGTGAGAGTCGAAGTTTTCCGTATGCAAAACTGATACCGATAAACCCAAAGAATTGCCCACATGCCTTTTGATAGGGGTGTGGTTTTATTATGGTGAAAGTTTCTCCTCAGCTCACGTCCTAAGAGTTTGATACTTCTCTTTAGACAATGTCCCAGTTTGTTGCTAAAAAAAAGTTCCACGCTGTGCTGCATCCTTTTTGGTGTCGTCCACTCCTATGGTTTGGTTTGAGAATTTATCCTCTTTGATGCTCTCGACAAAGACTGAAATAAACTTTTTAGTCGAAGCTGTAATTTAAATATATAAGTGATATATTTTACCATATTTGACACATGTTCTTTTCTTTAAATGTTCTGACGTCAGCCACCATCGGTTTTAACGCGGTAGATGATGAATTGATGTGATGCTACAATGATGAGACTCTCGGCAATGATATCACCTCTTTCGGTGGATGATATGAATGACTTTCTCAGTAATGATATTATCACCTCTGATAATATAATATAGATTGCCCTCTCAGTTGTTTGAATATGCAACGGCCCTCTTGTCATTTTGAAGATGTCATGGTCCTTTCGGTGGTTTGAATATGTAATGGCCCATTTGGCATTTGAAGATGCAATGGCCCTTTTGGCATTTGCATATATGATGGGCCTTCCGATGGTTTGAATATGTAATGACCCTCTTGGCATTTGAAGATGCAATGACCCTTTTGGAATTTGCATATATGATGACCCTCCCAGCGGTTTGAATATGTTATGGCCCTCTTGGCATTTGAAGATGCAATGTCCCTCTTGGCATTTTGAATATGTAATGGCCATCTCGGTGGGTTTTTACTATGTAATGGCCCTCTTGGCATTTGAAGATGCAATGTCCCTTTTGGCATTTTGAATATGTATTGGCCATCTCGGTTGTGTTTGAATATGTAATGGCCCTCTTGGCATTTGAAGATGCAATGTCCCTTTTGGCATTTTGAATACATGATGGCCCTCCCGATGGTTTGAATATGTAATGGACCTCTTGGCATTTGAAAATGTAATGACCTTTTTTGGCATTTGCATATATGATGGCCTCCTGACGATTTGAATATGTAATGACCCTTTTGGCATTTGAAGATGCAATGGCCTTTTTGGCATTTGCATATATGATGACCCTCCCGACAGTTTGAATATGTAATGGCCCTCTTGGCATTAGTATTAAATACTTTGATAATACGACATGAATGACTCTATGCTTGATAAAGACGATGTCCCTCTGGGTGGTGGTATTATCTCATTTGATAATACTATAGAAATGTCCCTCTGGGTGGTAATAATGATGTCTCTCTAGGTGGTTCACATTACCGCGTCTGATATCAACGGGATTTGTGAATATTCTTCAAATGTTCTTGGTGCTGAAAAATGTAATTTGATGTCATTGAAGATGTTTGTACATGTTGAGAGTGATGCTTTCACTTGTTCCTATTTTGAACATTTTGTGTTCATTGCAACTCATGCTTTGTTGGAGAATTGAACGAGGTGATGTTGCTCGTATTTTGAACTGCTTATTTTTCTTCTGAAGAACTTCAATAACTTTCTTGTACCTACAAAAAAAAATGTCAATTTTTGGGAGATCTTTGCCTTTTTGAATTCTCCATATTCATTGAATGGAGTAATATCATGATCTTGAGGCAATCTTATAGACTTGCATCCACAAAAAAAATTGTTAGTTTTTAAAACAAAGTGATTTGTGTTGACTTCTTCAATCGCTTGCTCCTTGTCTTGCTATCTTTAGTTGATCACTCTAATCTCTTGCTTCTCAATAGACATAAGATGAAATTATACAAAATATTTTACATACTAAAGAAAAATTAAGGAATTTTTTTTTCGAGAATCAATTTGGAAAAGGTCATTGTCAAATGTCATGTCATGCATAGCTTAAGTGAACGTCCTTGGTTCAAAACTTTTGACATGTCCGATAGCTTGTTTTGGAGAATTCTAAAGATCCTTAAAGCTTGAGAATTTTTTGATATGGTCCTCTTGAAATCAATTAGAATTGGAAAGTTTTGTAGTTGGATTTGAAATCCAACGGTGTCAGAGATTGTTGAAGTTGACCATGAACTTTAACAATGCCAGAGATCAATTGAAGTTAGCTTTAGACTTCTAATCATGCTCGCAATGTTCAAAATTAACTACAAACTTATGATGATGCTTGAAGAAATTTTTGAGGCCATCCTTAAAAACTTCTGTCCCAGTTAAATGTCTTGGAGTATCTCGAACTGTTGATATATGACTTGTAGAATTTTCTCTCAAAAATTATGTCCCAGTTGCAACTCAAAATGTATCTTCAGTCTTGACATGTTGGAGAGATCATCTTCTTGAGAATTTTTTAGTTCCTCTCAAAAATTATGTCCCAGTTTCTATTGTAAAGGAAAATATAAATCTTATGGGAGATATGACTGAACCGTTGTGGCACCTACGTATCTCGTTGAGGCAAGAATCAGGTCAAACGTTGTTACTATATCGAATCGTTGTGGCGCCTACGTATCCCATTAATAGACAATTGAAGAATCTATCGCATGAAGGCGGAACAAGACACAGACAACAACAAACAGATCTGGCAACATTCAAGTGAAATAGACTCGAGATGAGTATTAATAAAGACATTAAAACATGCTTAAGCAACTATATATCATGATTTCCACATTCGCTTAATGTAAAATAGTGCATCTGGTTTTTATTGTAGATTCATAACAACCATGACTAAACCAATACAAATAGAACAATTTGAAACTAAATATAATACAACTATGAAAGCCAGAAAATAAGAACAACTTATTATGGAAACTGGATGCATTCTAAGCAGGTTAGAACAAGAACTCAACTCATAATCATGGTTCAAATAGGACTCGACTAGACTAAAATCACACAAATCAACTCAGAATATGTTCACCACATTCACATATATATTCAAGTCATGCTCAAGAGCATAAAACTAAACTATCAACAAAGACACCATTCCTTTTTGAGATTATCTAATCAAGCAACCAATCAAAGAGACGAACAACTAGAATCAGAGAGAAAAAATAAAAGGGGCGAGATTATGTACCTTTTCTGGAGTAGAGAGACTAGGACGATGAGCTTGATCGTGAAGCCTATCCACTACTGTGAGCTTAACTCGAACAAGAACATAATTGATATAAAATAAAAACTAGCTCTCAAATTTTTGTCCTTTCGATAAAAAAAACCTCTGTCTTTAGAGGGTAAAAATGTCTTGTCTCCAACTTCTCTCCTCCTTAAACACATAAAAGAAGAGACAATTTATAGAGAAGATTGAGATCAATTTTGGAGGGGAAATCCATTGAGAAAATTCAAAATCTTTTGAATTTCTTTCCTCTTTTCAAAGGCCAACAGTGGAAGAGATTTGGAAATCCCTGAAAAAGGGAAAATGGGGCGTGAGGGTGGTTGGATGGGATCGCTTAGGGTATTAGGGTTATGGGTTAGGGAAGACGAGTATGGGAGTGTGGGGTCTGTAGGGTCGTTTGGTCACGTTGAGGAAGAAGACGCGTAAGGCGTGATGTGGGTGTATTAGTTGATGTACGCGTACGTATGTTGTGAGTATTGTTGTGTTGTTGTATGTATTGGAATGGGCTTAGGCTAAGTTTAGGAGAACATGGTGGGCTTGCTGAAAGTTGTAAGTATTGTATTGTGAGAGAGTTGTTGTTGTGGGCTGAGCTTTGGGCTGATTTTGGTTTAGAAATTGGCTGAAAATATAGTTTTAAGAGGATTAAAATCGTAGTTAGATTTCTCAATTGAAATGATGGCCAAATGAATTATAATTGTAGCCAATTGGAATTAAGAATTTAGCCAATTTGAGTTTAGTTGGTGAATTCGGCTAAAATTAAATAAGATGAATTAGTATCGATTAATTACTGAGATTCTTAATCCCAACAAATAAAATAATTAATGTACTTGTAAATTAATTTACTCAAAAATATAAACTATAATAAAGCTAAACTAATTAACAAAACATTTACTTAAAAACAAAATCTTTTTGAGACGATTTTCGAATATTCATAAAATATACTAATTATATACATAATTTGTGTAAAAATATATATATTATTTAAAAATTATAAAAAAAAGACGACAAAATTGTTTTAAAATAACTTGCAAACTATTTTTATTATATTAGCTTGAAATTTATAAAACTAATTATTTTAAATCGTTTGAAATTGAAGAAGCTCGATTATTAATCTATAATGTGGACATCCAAAATTGGGTGTCAACAAGAGCTGAAGGCCAAACAATAGTAAAATGAGCCCCAATAGTTGAAGGCTGGAAATGATCATCGTGAGAAGTCTGACTAAGCTCTACCTTTCATAGGCAGCACGACCTACATCATACCCCCCGAAACTTGAGGTGATACCACTATAGACTTGATAGGTCGAGAAGGAAAATGAAACTCACTGAGATGATACCTACCTCAAAGTGAAATAATGCAACCATTGTACCAATGATGAGGCATCTTGCAACTATCTCTGTATGTCTTAGGGCACGCCTCTAATGTACCACAAATTTACGGTACTTATAATGCTTTAAACTTGAAGTTTTGCATGTGTCTTAAGCCATTATTTGTAGATTTGATGCTATTTTTATCTCCGTTTGTAAGAAAGTAGGTTGTGATAGTCCGAGGATGGAATTCTATTTAAGCAACATGCTTATGAACTACGAGGTGATCTACGAGTCATAGATCATACTACGAGTCGTGAGATTGACTCATAGATGAAGGATGAAGAAGAAGCTAGAAATTTGGCTAAGTATGGGGAGATGAAAGCATAGTTGGGCCGTAGGATGACTTACGTACCGTAATTTTAAGTCATAGAAAGAGGTAAGAATTATGAGCCCCAGTACTATAAATGCCGGATAGCCAGGATAGATCGTACAAAGGTCTACATGTAAAAGACGTAGATCATGTCCGTAAGAAGTGTCAAATGGCCTTTGAAGAAGTTGCCTTCTACGGTACGAGTCGTAGATCATGACCCGTAGAGTTGACTATCGAAGCCTACCTTTCCTATATTTTCTTTTTCAACTTTATTTAGGATTAGATGTTTATAAATAGTTATTTTTTTATGTTCTAAGTGTTAGACAATTTGATACTTAGTTTTTGTCTTTGAGAATTATTTTGTGAACACTTTATCCATAATTCTTGAAGCATTGGTTTATAATATCGTTTTTGTGCATCAATTCAAGATTTTGGATTTCATCTACTCTGATTGTAAGTTCATGATTTATTTTAACAAACGTATTATGAATTGTGATCACCCAAGCATGAGTAGATAAATCCACAAGTAGGGTTATGAGAACTATAAGTAATTGACAATGTAGACCTAATAATTAAGTAATTCTTGAATAGTCTTTATGCATGTATTGTTGATCTCTTTGTTTTGATTGTTTTTAATGGTGCACAATGTTAGAACCCGTCTTATTCCTTCTTGCCCGACCAAGAAAGTAAGGAATAGGAAAAAAGATTAAACAACAAAGATTTGACATGATAATCCGTTGTATAATAGCCTTAACCCAGAGTGAGGGATAATCTGAAGTCAATGGTAAAGGTTAGTAAAGCATACACCCATAGACTTACTTTGCATGTTAAACACTAGATAGGGTTACTATTATAAGTTTTACTGCGTTAAGAACTTGTGGGAACATATACACTCTAGTTTCATCTTCTATTGATTTCACAAAACGTTGAATCATATTACTTAGTTACTTGTTACTGAATTTAATCAATTAATATTTTGTGTTACAAATCTTTGTTTTACAGAAGTAATCTGACTAAAACTACAATCTACAGGTTTTATTTGAAGTGTATGTTAAGTACATGAAGTCAAGGCAATCCCTGACCCTTTTTAATCTAGATTTAGCCAAAACACTGCAAAAAATGGTCGGACGTGGCCAGAATATAGGACTAAACCATGATCCAATCGGAGCAGGTCAGGAGGATGAACCTAGAGTCCAACTTTCAGGAGTTGGGTAGGTACCAGGAAACAACCAAAACAACCTTATGTTAGTGCATGATCAACAAGCATATGATGTGTGTGATAATTACACGGTTGATCACAATGATGTGGGATTAATGAGTCCCATAGTTGGACCTCAACTACCACTCAGGCATAAATTTCTGATTACAAGTAGGCTGATGGAAATGCTTACATCCAGAGGGTTATTTCACGGTATGCAATCCAAGGATCCATATGCTCATCTAAGTAAAGGCATCAACATTTGTAAGTGTAGTGTGGGAAGGCCAGACTTAGATATGAATGTGACTGGGTAACGTGTGTTCCTATTATAATTGAGAGGAGATGCGACCGTGTGTTATCTGAGCTTCCTTACAACTCAATTACCACATGGACTGAGCTACATAGAGTCTTCCTAGAAAAATACTTCCTGTTGTCAAAGAAGTTAAAGCTTAAAGATAAACTCAACAATTTCATGGCTCTACTTGGGGAGTCGGTTAGTGATTCTTAGGATAGATTTACAACTTTCATTAGAAGTGTTCCGAACCACCAAACTGATGATTAGTCACTCAAGGAAAACTTTTATAGAGTTAGATGAAACGGTAAAGTTGTGCTAGATACTAACGTTAGAGGATCATACGAGCTAACTCGATCATTCCAACAGATTGCAGAGAAGCTGAAAAAGATTTCAAAGAATAATAAAGTATATATCACTAGAACTTAAGCTACCACAGAAATCTCCTTTTCAATACAAGTAAATCATGATTAAGCGAGTGAAGATATGCATCAATAGGTGGCACAATTAAGAACAGAGGTTGGATTGGTGTTGAAACATTTGGGTGAGGGTGCTGAAAAAGTTAATGCAGTAAACTACAATAATAGAGCACCACCGCATGATGAGTATGCTTATGAAGAGGATGCCAAATTTGTAAATAAGTAGACAGGGGATTTACAGACTAACGCCCAAGAATCCAATCATAATAATTGGCGCCAAGGTCAAGGAAATCATGGTCGAAACTACAACAATTAAAATCATGAAGGGCACTACAATCATGATAATAATTATAACATGAATGGGTATAACAACAGAAACTATAAGAGTGGTACATATGTTCCACAAAGAGATTGAGATGGAGGATCAAGTTTGAATCACATTGAGGATATGATGTCTAAGATGATGAAAAGATTTGACTCGACAGATGACAATGTGAAGGAGATGTGTACTTATTTATCAAACATTGGGAAAAAAGTAAATTCATAGGCAGTGTCCATTAAATAGATTAAGCAACAATTTAGTCAACTATCTTTAAGTGTGAATCCACACCAACAAGGAACACTTCCCAATAATACTTTCCAAAATCTAAAGAATGATGAGCAATGCATGGCAATTACTACTCGAAGTGGAAAACAGACTATTTACCCTCTTGTGCCGACTGAGGTGGAAAGTGCGAAGGAACCGAAATAGGATGAAGTTGAAATAGTAGAACAACCTAAAGATCTAAATGAGAAAGAAATGGAAGTTACTCAAAATATCATTCCAATGCCCAGACCTCTGTCTCGTTTCCCTCAAAGATTGTTTAAGAAAACTTAGGAAGGAAAATACTGCAAGTTCATATCCAGGTTGATACAACTATCGATAAATGTTCCTTTGATTGAAGCACTCGAATGGATGTCGGACTATGCTAAGTTTATGAAATATCTGGTGACCAAAAAAAGGGCTGTCATTTTTTAAGGGGGTGATAAGTTGCAACATTGCGGTGTCATTGCTATTGGATTGTTAGTGCAAAAGAAGGGGGATCCTAGAGCGTTTACTATTCCATGTACTATTGGCATGTTACACTTTGATAAGGCCCTATGTGACATGTGTACTAACATAAATCTGATACTCTTATCTGTATTCAAAAAGTTGGATTTAAGATCCCCCAAACTGACTGCAATGCGGCTACTTATGGTTGATCGTACTATGAAGAAATCTATTAGGATGTTATATTCTGGTTAAAGTTGAGGAATTGATATTTTCGGCGGATTATGTGATATTAGACTGTGAGGCTGACTTTGAAGTGCCAATCATCTTAGAGAGACCATTCCTTGCTACTAGGTGTGCTTTAGCTGATATGGAGAGAGGAATATCGAAATTTTGATTAAATAATGAAGAGATAACATTCAATATGTGCAAATCAATTAAGCATCAAAGTGATTTTAAAGTGGCGTTGATGAGTCCAAGATTTGGACTCATTTAGGGCTTTATTTGGATAGATTTAGTGTCTTCAAATGCTTATATTGTGCCAATAATTGATAAAAAAATCCTTGATTTCCAAGTATTTGGATTGAGGAACACAGCAAGGACACTAATTTGCAAAATGGAATGAAGTGAGCTGAAAGAAGGAAGAAAAGAGAGCCTGGTGATCGCCAAGTCCATTAGGCGAGTCGCCGAATGGCCATTTGACCGCCTAAAGTTCCAGTGTGCCAAGCCCTGAAGGAGAAAATCAAGTTGGTAAGAGAAAAGAGCAGTCGGCGGATCGCCAAGTGATTCTGCGATGCATAACTAGATCGCCTAAAGTTACAGACCTGGAAGATGCTGAAGGCCAAGGAAAAAGGGTGATGGAAAGGACCAAATGGCGGATCGCCGAGTTAATCGGCGAGATTGACTTACTGCGCCGAATGGACCTTTGCAGCATATTTTTGGGGACTATAAATACATTTTCAAACATTAAGTTTAGGATCAAAATTTTATTCTGAACAATCTTTAGAATTCATTTATTTTTCAGTTTGAACTCTGAATATTGAGACAAGTTTTTTTTAGCTTTGAAGAATTGAAGTTTTCCATTTTTGAGAAATTGGAAGTGGGTATTTGAGATTCTTCAATTTAGACCTTTGTAAAGACGAAATCAATCATACCCAGTTGATGGAAACACAATTTGGTAACGATTTTTATCTTTTTATGATGTCTAAAACCCCAATTCTTGGGGTGTGATTATGTGATTATTGGCTGATTTAGTTTATGGGCATTGCTAATTGTTAGTATAAATGTTGTTTAAAAGTGATTTCAATCATTAATTGTGGTTTAAATTAAAGAATTATAGTTGCAAATGCAGTTCTACCATCGTATTTTTTACCTGCTCGAGAGAGAGGTTTTAAAACCAAGATTATTGATTGATGGTCTGTGGGTATTGGGTTGTCATGGGTTCAGCTCGAGAGAGTGAATCCTAAACCTTTTTCCACACAGTCAACCCGAGAGAGTGAATGGACTAAAGCGTAGGCTATTTTTATATTGTATGTTTGTCGATGTTCGAGAGAAATTGACTTGATTCGGGGTAAATTGTTCGAGAGAAAGTTTACCTGCTCTATAGTGTAGCTTATTCACTAATTTATAGCTATTTCCTAACAGCTGCAATTACCCATTCAACTACATTAGCCTATAATTGAATCACATCCTAAGAACCCATCTCATTATTGTTATTAGTGTGTTATTTGCTATTGTTGTAGCTGATAATTTCAAACAAAAACCCCCTGTTATTTGACATTTGTGTCACCCTTAATTTGAATTATGTTTTTATTCGTAAATGTTTATTCCTATGGCTGATTTGAGCATATTCACACTTGACTCTTGAATCTTAAACATGTACCACTCCCTGTGGGATTCGACCTCAACTCATTTAGTTGGGTTATATACTGACTAGCGATTGTTGACACTTAGAATTGGATGAAGTGTCCTTGAAACGTTAATCAAAATGGCGCCGCTACCGGGGAGTGGTGTTGGTTAAGAATCTCTAGTTAAGTTGAATTTTGTTCTTGTTAGTTATAGTTGAATCTACTTACTTTCAGTTTTGGTTTGTGTGTTGCTGTTTTGAATAGAGGAACTGAGTGTGAACGGAAGCAATGCTAGCCAAGTGGGCCACCAAGATGACATCGACCAACCTCAATGATGTCAATGAGCCTAATGTTAATGACCCTCATCTAATAGGTGGAATTGGTGTCATTCGCTTGCCTCCAGCTGAAGGGAACGTTGTGTTCCATATTACAAGTACTATGTTGCAACTCTTGCAATCGAAAGAGTTGTTTGGTGGTGTAACACCCCGTATCCGAAGCAAACCAATTGCAAATTTCAGAAACTACAGGTGCAACCTACGGGCACCACCTATGGACCGTAGGGTGACCCACGGTCCTTGTTGGTGGTCCTCGGTTCACACCTATAGCCTCCCCCAGAACTATGCCTAAAAATTTGCTAAGGGTCATGCCACGCCAGGACCTACGGACTATAGGTCAGACCACGGTCCGTGGTCCAGGGCCATGGATCAGACCCTCAAAAGCCCAGCTTCAGTACTGATCGACGGATGACCAGCACGGACCGTCAGTCGATCGACGGTTCGTGAGTCCCATCCGTCAGTCATTCCGACATCAGTTAAGTTGGGGGTCTTTTGGTCTTTTCCTATTTCGTTTAACCCCTAAGCTATGTCGTTTAGACCCTAAATTATGAGGTTTTAGTCAGTTTAAGACTAGAAACATAACTAGAACTTACCTAAGTCAAATCATTAATCAAACTTAGAAAAATTAGAACGCTAAGAGAAGAAAGAAGTCAAGAACCCTAGTTCAAGAACACAACAAGGTTCCATCAGTTCCAGCCCTGAAATCAAAGGATTTTGTCGTGGAATTCGTCACCAGGTATGTGGGATTTCACTAGTGGATTCCTTTTACCCATTAGGTCCCTAGTTTTCAGTCAGTTTCTTGATTCCTTTATTATGACTAGACCTAGGGTTTCTTAAATGTTAGAATTATTGGGTTCTTAGCTGTTAAAATGATCCAAATCAGATTAGTATGTTAATATTCAGTTTATTGCATGAATCCCAGAACCCTAGCTATGTATTTCTTTAGTTCTTGAATTACACATGCTAGGTCAGATATTTCAGTTATTCAGTTATACATGCATCAGTTATTAATGCATCAATATCAGTTTAATTGTTGCATACACAGTTTGCATGTTCAGTTCGAGCTAGCCAGTAACTTACAGAAATTCAGTCATAATGTGTTAGTTACTTAATCCATTGGGAGTAGCATAATACCTAGTTGGACTAGGGTTCAGCGTACCCAAATAGTCCCAGAACTACTAGCCACGTAGGTTGTAAGTCCCCTCCGTGGGCATCATTTCAGTAATTACGCCAGCATGCCTCTATATCTCTGGCAGGGTATATTGGGTCCACTCGATAGGGCGTATACATTGAACTCAACATTTAGCTCATGTGGTTTTATTATCAGTTATTAGTAGCTCCCATAATTCAGTCAGATCCTATTGCATTGGTTATTTATAAGTATATCCAGTATTCAGTTTAAGGATGTTATAAATTGGTCACTACATTCAGTTATCTCAGCTTTCAGTATCTATATCATGTTCAGATTATGTCATTGCTTATTTCCTTTGTTCAATTATATGTTATTTCAGCTGTATTATATCATGCATGCTCAGTACCTTTCAAGTGCTAACGCATGCGTGCGCTACATTTTCTCATGATGTAGTTCAGGTTCTCAGCATCCAGATCACACTTAGATCGGTTCCCGATCTCCAATTCAGCAGAATCAATGGTGAGTCCTCATTCTCCGAGGTCAATAGTCATGAGTTTCTTTTCAGTATTTTTAGTCCTTTAGTTTCAGTTTTGCTAGACTTAGTTGGGGCCTGTCCCAGCATTTCTAGTCAGTTAGAGGCTATTTTCAGACATATATAGATTCAGCTTAGTATTGAGTTAATATTTTTCTTGTATTAAACTCATTAGTTTTCATATATCTCAATTATAGTATATGGGTAGTCCCCATCTTTTCAAATTTATTTATAATTTAGCTTCCTCATCAGTTTATTATCTTTAGTATGCTCATGATCATGCTAGCAGGGTTAGCTTGGGATCACTTGTGGTCCTAGGTCCCGTGTCCGCATCTCGGGGGTAGTCTTGGGGCGTGACAAACTTGGTATCAGAGCATTAGGTTTAAGTGTTGAAGGATGTCTGAAAATCCGCATTAAGTAGAGTCCTTTTCATGGGTGTGAAGTGCACCACATCTAATGAGAGGGAGGCTACGAAGTGTCTTAGGAAAACTTCATTTTCTTATTACTCTTATCATGCGTAAGGTATGATCTAAATTCCATTCTAACTCGACGTTCTACATTTCAGTGATCATGCATCCTCGTAGAGCTAACGCCAGGAATGCGAATGCCAGGAACACAAACGCAGCTCCTTCAGTTCCAGATCAAGAAGTTCAAATGCAGAATTCATGAACGCTATTAAGATGTTGGCTTAGAGTGTGGCCAACCAGAACAATCAGTGGGCTCCAGTTTCGGAAAATGCCAATGTTGGGTCAGCTGCAGCCAGGGTGTGAGACTTTGTTAGGATGAATCCGCTAGAGTTTTTAGGATTGCAAGTTGGAGAAGATCCCCAAAATTTCTTGGATGAGATCAAGAAGATCTTTGAGGTGATGCAGGTCACTGGGAATGATCGGGTTGAGTTGGCATCTTACCAGCTGAAAGATGTGGCTCATATCTGGTACACTCAGTGGAAAAAGAACAGGGGTACAAATGCCTCTCCTATTACTTGGGATTGTTTCAGCGAAACCTTTCTGGATTGGTTTTTCCCCATAGAGTTGAGAGAAGCAAGGTCACAAGAATTTATGAACTTAAGGCAGGGTAACATGATTGTCCAAGAGTATGAGCTCAAGTTTAACCAACTCTCCAGGTATGCTCCTCATATGGTTGCTGATTCCAGAGCTCAGATGAATAAGTTCTTATATGGAGTATCAGATTTGGTGAAAACAGAGTGCAGAAATGCTATGTTACTGGGAGATATGAACATCGCTAGGCTTATGACTCACGCTCAGTAGGTTGAGGGTGATAAGCTTAGGGAATAGGCTAAGGAGAGTAAGAAAGCAAGAAAAGGCAACTATGAGTATTCCCAACAGAAATCGAGTGGTGGAAATCGCTTGCAGTTTCAGCAGAAGTCTTCGACCCCAGCACCTTTATCAGCCAGTGTTCCATTCTCCAAGTTCTAGAATAATCAGAAAGGTGGAGCATCAGGCTCTAAGTCTCAAGGTAGTATTTCAGGCACCAAAACTTACCCAACTTGCCCGAAGTGTGGTAAGAACCATCCGGGCAAATGTCTTGCAGGAAAAGAAGGATGCTTTGGGTATGGTAAGTCTGGTCATAGATTGAAGGATTGTCCTTCTAGACAGGGTCAATGAGGTAATAATAGTAGAGCTCAGTCTACAACTTCAGCAACACCAGCAGGTCACCCGACTCAGCAGGGTAACTCATCTGGTTCAGGTGGTGGACAGCACCAGAACAGGTTGTATGTTTTTCAGGCTTGCCAAGATTAGGAAGATTCTCCTGATGTAGTCACTGGTACGTTACGAGTCTTTGATCTTGATGTTTATACGTTGTTAGATCCAGGGGCTACTTTGTATTTTATAACTCCTTACATAGCAATCCAATTCAGTGTTAGCCCAGAAACTCTTTTAGAACCCTTCTCAGTCTCTTCTCCAGTCGGTGACCCAGTTATAGCTAGATGGGTATACAAAAATTGCCCTGTCATAGTCTTTCAGAAAGTCACCTCAGCAGATCTTGTAGAGTTAGAAATGGTAGACTTCGATGTCATTCTAGGCATGGATTAGTTACATTCTTGTTATACCTCAGTCGATTGTAGAACTAGGATTGTTCGTTTTCAGTTTCCAGACTAACCAATCCTAGAATGGAAGGGTAGTAGCTTAGCGCCTATGGGTCGATTCATTTTTTACCTTAAGGACAGAAAGATGATCTCTAAGGGTTATCTCTATCATCTAGTTCGGGTCAAGGATTCTAGCTCCGAAACCCCAACTCTTGAGTCAGTTCCTGTAGTCAGTGAGTTCCCAGAAGTGTTTCCAAAAGATCTTCCTGGAGTTCTTCCCTATAGGGAAATCAACTTTGGAATTGATCTCCTTCCAAATACCCAGCCTATCTCTATTCCTCTTTACAGAATGGCTCCAGTTGAGCTTAAGGAATTGAAAGAGTAGTTGAAAGACCTTCTAGATAAGGGCTTCATCAGACCTAGTATTTCGCCATGGGGTGCACCAGTGTTGTTCGTAAAGAAGAAAGATGGTTCTCTCAGAATGTGCATTGACTATAGGAAGTTGAACAAAGTCACAATCAAGAATAAGTATCCCATCCCCAGGATTGATGACTTGTTCGACCAACTTTAGGGTGCTAATCATTTCTCAAAGATAGACCTCAGATCAGGTTATCATCAGCTTAGAGTCAGAGATAGTGAAATTCCGAAGACAACCTTCAGAACTCGGTATGGTCTTATGAATTTGTAGTTATGTCATTTGTACTAACTAATGCTCCAACAGCTTTCATGGATTTGATGAACAAAGTGTTCAAACAGTACTTAGACTTGTTCGTTATCATCTTTATTGATGATATCCTCATTTACTCTAGGAATGAGGAAGAACATGCGAGTCATTTGAGAGTTGTTTTGCAAACTCTCAAAGATCGCCAGTTATTTGAAAAATTTAACAAGTGCGAGTTTTGGTTACAATCAATTGCCTTCCTTGGGCATATTGTGTCTAGTGAAGGAATTCGAGTAGATTCCCAGAAGATAGAAGCAGTGAAACAATGGCCCAGACCTACCTCTGCTACAGATATCAGAAGTTTCTTAGGTCTAGCAGGTTATTACAGAAGGTTCGTGGAATGATTTTCATCCATAGCTTAACCATTGACTAAGTTGACTCAGAAAAAGGTTAAGCTCCAGTGGTAAGATGATTGTGAGAAAAGCTTTGCAGAACTGAAAACTAGGTTGACTACAACTCATGTCTTGACTCTACCAGAGGGTTCAGATGGTTATGTGATCTATTTTGATGCATCCAGGGTCGGCCTAGGTTGTGTGTTAATGCAGCGAAGTAAGGTTATTGCTTATGCTTCCAGACAACTTAAGGTGCATGAGAAGAATTATCCGACTCATGACCTCGATCTTGCAGCAGTGGTGTTTGCACTCAAGATTAGGAGACACTACTTGTATGGTGTTCATGTAAATGTGTTCACACACCATAAGAGCCTCCAGTATGTATTCACCCAGAAAGAGTTGAATCTTCACCAAAGAAGGTGGCTTGAGTTCCTTAAAGATTATGATATGAGCGTGCATTACCATCCGAGTAGGGCGAATATAGTAGCAGATGCTCTTAGCAGATTATCCATGGGTAGTGTAGCACATGTTGAGGAAGAAAGAAAGGAGCTAGTAAGGGATGTACACAGACTTGCTCGCCTAAGAGTTCATCTTATTAGCATAACAGATGGTGGTGTAACGGTTCAGAATGGGGCAGAATCTTCTTTGGTAGTAGAGGTTAAGGAAAAGAAAGACAATGATCCAATCTTCCTTGAGCTTAAGGGTGCAGTCCACAATTAGAGAGTGGAGGTTTTCTCCCAAGGGGGAGATGGTGTGCTTCGCTACCAGGGTCGATTATGTGTTAGCTAATATGGGTGATTTGAGACAACATATTCTTGTAGAGGCCCATAACTCTAGATATTCTATACATCCAGGCGCCACTAAGATGTACCACGATCTGCAGGAAGTCTATTGGTGGAATGGTATGAAAAGAGATATAGCAGACTTTGTGGCTAAGTGCCCCAATTGCCAGCAAGTCAAGGTAGAACATCAGAAACCAGGAGGCATGACTCAAGAGATTGACATTCCTATTTGGAAGTGGGAAGTGATCAACATGGACTTCATCACAGGTTTACCTCGTACTCGCAGACAGCATGACTCCATTTAGGTGATTGTTGATAGGGTTACTA
>JAJOOR010010162.1:0-31594 GCA_036250505.1 Solanum acaule | reverse complement strand
GACAGCTTACTATAATGGAAGGTCTGCTCTAGATGAGCTTGTGGTTACTCATGAATTGGTGAGGCCAATGACTATAAGGAAAAATGGTGAAATCATATGGAAAGCGAATCGTACAGTATTGGTTTCAGTTGATCATGTTGTTGGAAAGTTTAAAGATGTTGGCCTTGGTAACTCTACAAATGGTTGGTGTTACAATCCGCGTTATGTTGATTATTACAAAGAGAGCTTAGTTTTACCTGATAAATGGACAAATAATTGTGTTGGAGATGCTTGTGAGGAGTCATTTACGTGATAAAAATGAAAGGGAAATGGTTGCAGAAGAAAGAAAGGAAGAACAAAAGATCTTCATTACCTAATTAGCTATGTTGCACTTGATTTATTGACTTTGGTTATGTTTTGGCTTTTGGCAAATGAATGACAGAGTTAATAGTGAAGTTGATTACTTGAGTCATTTGTGCATATCTTGATTGAAGTTAGTGCACTAAGGGCGCACTTGGTAGCTGGATGAGAAACAAGTTATCCATGTACTAATTTTTGTAATTATACGACGTTTTGGTTGATAGTTTAGAAATCTGCATAACTAATACATGTATAAGTTATGAGAGAATTTATGTATTATTTTATACAGAAATAAAATTATACATAAATTCACTCATAACCAATCCCTATATTAAAAATACATGCATAGCTCTAATCAGCTACCAAACGACTCCTAAAGTTTTGTGGAAGTTTAAAGGTTTCAATGTATTCCCACATATTTTATTTGTCACGAATTAACAGGACAGTCACATGTAAAAAATATATTTTTGGAGGGGTTAAATTTAATTTGAACTTCTCTAGGGGCTATTCTAGTAGAAAACAAAAGTTTAAGGATGACAAGTGCTATTTCCCTTTTAAGGAAGCCCTTGTTAGATAAAACTCCACTCACTGTAGCTACTGCCGTAAAATCGTCATCGAGAAAGCACATTCACACAGAACCAGAGAAGCAAAAAGGGAGAGAATAGAGCAAAATCTCTGTTTTCAGTACAAAAAATCTTTGATTTCAATTTGAGAGAGATCGGAAATGGCTTCTTCCAAAGAACGTGAGAACTTCGTCTACGTCGCTAAGCTCGCTGAGCAAGCCGAACGCTACGATGGTTAGGGTTTCTACTTTTTACTGTGTGTAGATCTGTTATTGTTTCTGTTTCTTTTGAGTATATGCTTTAATTTGATGTATCTCTCATGTGATTACTCAGAAAAGGTTCGGAAATGGAACTGTTAGTTATGTTTTTGTTGCTCAGAATGTAAAATTTTACTGGAATGCTGCGCTTGTTGCTTTCGATGTTTTAAAGTTTTATATATTAGTAAATGAACTTAGGTCAGCATGGATTAACTTTTGTTGATCCGTTTTGGTTAAATGCAGTTAGACTCTAGTCATTTTATGTAGGTTGTAGGACTTTAGTACAGAGATGGTTGATCCGATTGAAGGATGAATTACTCATAAGTTGATTATATTGAAATGCAACAATTGGTGCTTTTGAAGTTTCATATATCAGCAAACGGACTTAGGTCAGCAGTTGAGCACACAAACTTTGTTGATCCACTTTGTTTAAATGCAATAGAAATGCAATTAGGCTCTGATCGTTTTATGTAGGTTGTAGGACTTCAGTACCTTTAAGGATTCGTACGGAGAGAGTTGATGCGCTTGAAGAATGTTGAACTACTCATAAATGGATTACCGGTTACTTGGAATTTGAGTTTTCGTTGATATGATACAGTTGGTGCTTTTGATGTATTAAGGATTTTTAAAAATGTATTCAGAATTAATATGTTAGCAAATGTTTTTTATCTGCTTGGAAGTTCTACACAGATTTACCTTTTTTTTATCTGTTTGGTTAAATGCATGGAAAATGCAACTAGATTTCATATTTTATGTAATTGGTTGAGATTTTAAGGAATTGTGAATTGTGGTACAGAAATGGTTGAAGCAATGAAGAATGTCGCAAACATGGATGTTGAATTGACTGTGGAGGAAAGGAATCTTCTTTCTGTTGGTTATAAGAATGTGGTAGGTTCTAGGAGAGCATCTTGGAGGATCTTGTCCTCTATTGAGCAGAAGGAAGAATCTAGAGGAAATGAGCAAAATGTCAAGCGAATCAAGGAGTACCTGCAAAAGGTGGAGTCGGAGCTCACCAACATTTGCAATGATATTATGGTGGTCATTGATCAGCATCTAATTCCGTCGTGCACTGCAGGCGAATCAACTGTGTTTTACCACAAGATGTGAGGGTTCTGATTTCTGTTTGTTGTCGGTCTGAGTTCTAAATATATGTTGTTTTGGGAAGTTCAGAAAACTGGAGTTGTTAAGCTGATCTGTCTCTGCCTGCAGGAAGGGGGACTATTATCGTTATCTTGCAGAATTTAAAGCTGGTAATGACAAGAAGGAGGTTGCTGAGCTTTCGTTGAAAGCATATCAGGTATATGGTTTGCTTGCGACTTGACTTCTCAAAAATAGAGTGACTCACATGTCAGTTCCCATGCTTCCCCTTATTCTTGATAGTGGAAAATGTCCCAGATGCTATCATTAATCCCTTGAATCTTTCTTTCTTTTGTTAGAATCAGTGTTTCTAACTGTAATTTTAATTTAAACTTTTTCTATAGTCTCTAATCTGTCATAAACAAATATTCGCCGTTTCTGAGAATAGTGCTTCTTTACTTGTTTTTAATATATATACTCTTCAAAGCAGTTCTTAAGTACACAAGTAAAAAGTTGAGCAGTAAAAGTAGGTTGATTGTCAGTGAATGGTTGATTCATAATCTAATGACCTGCAAAGTGAGAGGAGTTTGCTTGTTCAAAAGCTTGTCTTAGAATGAAACTAATACTTTTTCTTAAATCCCACACTTCATTTGCATTTTGTGCTTAAAACCCCACCAGAACTTAGAGCTCACTTTTCCTTTTGTTAGCATTTGCTTGGGTATTATCACAGTCCTCTTTGACCAGGATAGTCTGTGTCCCATTATTTAAAAACTTTTTTGGGTGGCGGTAGGCCTGTGAATAGTGGAAGGAAGGTAGAAGAGGGAGTGTCTTTTTTATGGATTAGAACCTGCATCTAAGAGAAGTGGGTCAGAGTAGCTACCAGTAGGCTGCAACCCAATTATTGTATTGTATAATAAAATACAATTCTTTCCTTTTTTCTTTTCTCCAATTCTGTTTGCTGCATTTAGATGTTGAATTCCCTATTAGTTTGGCGATATATGTGTGTCTGTCTGCTTCCACTTATTGTTTGTTGCTAAAACTTATGCAGTCAGCTACAACTGCTGCGGAGGCGGAATTACCACCCACTCATCCAATTCGTTTGGGACTGGCTTTGAATTTCTCTGTTTTCTACTATGAGATCATGAATTCACCTGAAAGGTTTGTCTTTTGTATATTCATCTTCTTGAAGCTGTCCATACCTTTTGTTAATCGGTGTGTCCATACTTGTTTCTAGGCTCAGCTGATTATAATCTGTTTTCTCCAGGGCATGCCATCTGGCAAAACAGGCGTTCGATGAAGCAATATCTGAGCTGGATAGCCTGAATGAGGATTCCTACAAAGACAGCACCTTGATTATGCAGCTTCTAAGGGACAACCTCACCTTGTGGACTTCTGATCTTCCAGAGGATGCTGGTATGCTTTGACTCATATCCTAATAGCCTATGACACCTTGGCGTTTGTATAATCTAGAGTTTTCCTGGTGTTCATAATTTTCCCTGGTTGATGGCACTTTATTTATCTACTTATTTGTTTCTTATAATTATCTCTGTTTAGCTTGAAATTACTATTCTCAGGCTTGGTTGAGATCTTTGCCTGTCTTTTCTGCTAGTAGTTGCTATAGTTTCTTCAGTGGTTTTGATAGCTTAATCACATGTGAGATGTCTACAGAAAAAACTAATTTGGTTCTGCAACCTTTTAGATAGCATTAAGAGAACTGCCCCAAGGGCTTTGGTCTAAAGGTAAGAGCATAGCGTGTGATATGCGAGTTGGGAAGTTGTCATGGGTCAAACCCTGACACATATAGAAGCCTTGTATTTAAGTGGAGTAATAGAAGGAAGGGCCCATTATCAACTGAGTTTTGAAATGTGCGCCATTGCCTTTCCGAGATTTCTTGGTTTTCAGAAAGGAAAAATTAAGAAGATGATATTGTAATACTAAGTGCTAACTCACTATTTTCACAAAATAAGTCCAGGGTGATAAAGAAGAAGTGTGGCATTGCTTATTCCTTGAAGGAGAAAAAAAGAGTCAGGCAAGGAAGTATTAGTTCTTGAAGGGTTTTTCTTATGTCATGGGTTTCTTTTCTTGACATAGGATTAACCATGCAGTTTTATTGGTGTTACCTTCACCTAAATCTTGGGTATCTGCTTGTATTTTGACAGTGTACTTGTACAATTTTTTCAGTTAGTTTACTTGTGCCCTTCAATCAAAATGCTATTCCCCTGTGAGTAATTATTTCGTTTAGAAATATATGATAAATGCAGCGCAAGATAGTTTGACAAGGCATAAAAACGTGATATTAATAGCAGTATTGGGGGTTGAACTAGATGAATATATTGCCTAATTTACTGAATCTGAGGGGAAAACTTACTAATTTTGCGTGTTAAAATTTTGTTGCCCTTTCACAGAAGATGCCCAAAAGGGAGATGCCACAAACAAAGCTGGTGGAGGTGAAGATGCAGAGGTAGATTCTTTATATCCAGTCTCCTTCCTTTTGAGTCGATTTTAGATTTTTCTAGACTGGTAGTAATTCAATTACGTAGTCATTCGAAATCATAATATTCTTTTTTGTGTTATTGCAGTGAATGGGCCTAATGGTTAGAACTACTATGTGTATTTGGAGGTGTGAGGACAAGGATACGCCAAGGGGGGTGTTTGTTTGTTGAGTCTTAGTAGATACTTCTATTATGGGTCTGTCATGTCAGATTCTTCACATGTTAATTGGTTGTCTGCAACTCAGTGTGTAATTTGTATCCCTGTGCTATTTCCTCTCTCCGTATAGTGAGTTGTTTCAGTCTTTAGATAATTGCTGGTCTATAGGTGGTTTTATTTTTCAGATGACTGCCGCAGCCAAGTGGAGGATATCAGCTATTTGCTTGTCCTCTCACCCTTATTATCTCAATGTCACTAAATTTCCATTATTCTCTCCTTTTTCATTTAGTTTGAAGCTGAGCATATTTGCTACTCTATGTTGGTGCATATTATTGGTATCTTTTACCCCAATAGTATTTATTCTCTCTGCATGAGTAGTCTTTTACCCCAAAATAAAGGATATGAAGAATTAGAATTAGTGCCAGTTATTCTTGCTTATTGAGCCAAAGCAATGACAAAAATGCCTTGACAAATTTGGTGGGGGTAGATTGTTGATAACTAATGACTTTTCCCAAGGAGTTGTGCTGTTTGGTTTTTCTTGGGTGAAGATTGTTGCACGTTTCCTTTTCTCTACATCTTGATGGAGGTTGATTGGTTATATTTGACTTTCTTATCTCCTTGTATGTGGCCAAAAGTAGTTGATTCAAGAAGGATAAGTTATTTTGTCTGAACTCTGCTTACTTTAATAGAGTGGACGTTTACGTATTCATGTTGAGTATCTTTTCTATCATCTGTTTCTTGGAACTGCCATCAGGTGTTGTTTATATTTGACCAAATAGCATGGTTACAGCTGCCCATGCTTGGAAAAAAAAGGGAAGTTTGCCTGTGCTAGCTTATGTTTAAAATCCTCTTCTAATTGTGCCTCCCCTTAGTCTGCCGTCTTATACTTTTCAAATAAACTATTCACTAGTATACAGACTTGTCATTGTCAATCTATTATAACTTGATGACATGCATATGCATCCAGCTCTCGCCACTGTTGGCACAGTGCAAATTTTAAAATTGTCCCTTGGCATTTGATAAGCAACAATTTGTCATCTCGGAGAAATTTCACTCTTCAAAATAAATTTCTTTTATAACCACTTGTTTCATTTTGAACATCTTTAATAACTTGGAAAGGAAACTCATATCCGTATAGCTATCGTTACAAGTGTTTTAATCAAATTAACTTCTTAAAAAATTCCTAGTATTTTACTCCACCAATAATAATGTAACAGAGCATCAAGACGAATGTGGCATTTCAAGGTGTTGCCAGTTAGAATGACAATATTAAAAAGTTACTCCATCCGTTTCAATAAAAATGACCTATTTTCCTTTTTAGTCTGTTTCAAAAAGAATGACTTCTTTCCCTTTTTGGTAACATTTTTATTTTAGCTTTTTACGTGGCATGTTTAAAGCCACAAGATTGAAGGGCAATTTAGTACATTTAACATAACTTTAATTTAGGACCACAAGATTCAAAAGTCTTCTTTATTTTCTAAAACTTTGTGCCAAGTCAAATCAGGCCACTCTTTGTGAAATGTAGGGAGTATGTTATAAGTAGATGTTATCCTATTTTTGTTTTTAAAAAAAGCCTAAAAGTGGGTGATTAAAACTATTTTATAACCTTTAAATAAAAAAGTGTTTAAAAGTTGAAAGCATCTAAAAATAAGTTAATTTAAATGTGTTACTTAAGTCTCAGTGAACAAAATTATTTTTTGGAATTTTCAAAAAAATTTGTTCTCCTTTTGACTTCGGACTTGAGATTCTATCTCCTAAACACAAAATGATAATTGGCTTATGGATTGAGGTGGTTCAAAATTTCAGATAGTACAACATTTTGTTTTTCCAAACCCTCATATTGAAAATCCAAAATTCACAATAGTGGACAAGTTAAATAATGCAAGTGCCCGTTGATTGGAACATCACTCAAAAAGGATTGGAATTTAGGATATACGTAGTGGAATAATAATATTTGGTGTTATAGTACTTGGAATACCGAATAATTACTTTTGGAAGGCGGGAAAAAGACTCTCCACACTGTGTAAGCACCTTTGCCCAATTGCAAATTGGAATTTGATCCTTTCGTTAAAATATTTCTTTAAAATCCTTCATATTCTATGTGTTTTCTGCTCATTCGTCAGATTTCACAGCAAAGCCTAAAACTTCTCTGACACACAACAATGGGGGATCCAGAAGAACATGGAAATACTCAAATTTCAACTGTCATTTTTGATTTGGATGGTACCCTTTTGAGTACAGGTCCTCTTTTTCCACTCCCTTTGTCTTTTTTTTAGTTTTATTTTTTTCTGGGTTTGTAGCATTTCTGGGTTTTTTCACTATGAGTTCAACTGAATGGTGTTTTTGACTCTGACAATGTAGGGATATAGTCCCTGTTTTTTTTTAAAAAAAACCATGGTTTCTGAGTCAGCTTGCGCTTAGGACTTATACCTAGGCAGTTCACCAGGTGGGTCAATATCTGATGTCAATGACCTTGACTAATTACCGTGATACTTGTCAGTTATCACCTCCTACCAGTAACATATGCACCTCACTATGAGCACACTGATACTAAATCTTTGATGTGTATGTTTTAGAGCACTTGACAAAGGAAATTCTGAAGGAGTTTCTGGCTGGATATGGGAAGGTGCCAGATAAGGAGAAGGAAAAGAAAAGATTGGGCATGGCCCAGAAAGAGTTCGCTATTGGCATTGTCAGTGATTACGACCTCCCTATCACGCCCGACCTAGTAGTCATGCCCTTTTATCATGACTTGTAAGTGTTTTTTGAACCATGTCTCTCAATATGTTAGCTGTTTCTTTTTATTTTGGATATATTCTTATATGGATATTCACTTGTAAACTACTATAAAGCATAATTGGTTGACACTTGACAGTGGCAGACCTAGTGCATTAGTTATGAATCATGTGAACTCAGTGGCTTTTGCTCAAACCCGGTATATGTATCAATCCACTAAATATTTGAATGTGAACCCAATTATCATTGTATATTAACTTGAGGTCACTATAGCCTATAGGAATCCATAAACTTCAAATCTTTGATTTGTCTCTGCGTCCATGGTTCAAACCCAATATATGTGTTAAAAAATCCATTAAATTAATATAAAACATAGACTCCGAACACAATAAATTAATAGGTTAAGGTAGAATTCAGAACTCAAAGCCATTAAGTTCAAATCCTGGATCCGCCTATGTTGTTTGATGTCATCTTCTTACAAAATCATCATATTTGTGCATTTCATTTTACTTCATATGGATAAGCAGCATGGTTATTGATCCTTACATTTTCCTATTGCTCTTACATGTTTGATAGAAGTCTTCTCCGTCTTGCTTCAAGAGCCACATGCATCTTCCCGTTTTCCTACACTGTGTTATAAAGTTGTATCCTTAATGTCTTCGAGCTGAAATGTTCTGCGATAATGTCTCCGATTCTAGTTGATGACATGATGAGAATGAAATACTTGTTGTCATGACATCTTTAATAATTTGCCTAGCCTCACAATATTAATGTTCTGCTCCGTATAACTAACAGAATCTAGTAAAACACTATGCACTAGTCGCCTCCATTTGTCAATAGTTTTGCACATCATCTTACATTGTGTTGAGGGTGTGATAGATTAGCTAGTATCAGTTTCCCTGCACTGATTTAAGATATTCAATGATTAAGCAATGTGCAACAAAGTGGTCACGTATAATTTTTTTCCTGTTTCGTTGCAGGTGGTTGCAAGCGAAAGCACTTCCTGGTGCTAATCGCCTTATAAGACATTTCCATAAGCATGGAGTTCCCTTTGCCCTTGCTTCAAATTCCAAAAGGAAAAACATAGATGGGAAAGTCTCTCTCCAAGAAGGTTGTGCTATAACTCATTAAGAAATTAATGTAAAACTTAGTTTATCTTCATTATCTTTTTATTTTCTTGTTTCATCAATTAGTGTTGTTATTTTCGAAGTAAATAGTCCATAAGACAGTTCCTTAGGACAGAGAAAATTCTTTTTGTTAAAACCTGCAAAGTATTTTTATTAAATCATCTTGTTGTTAAAAAAAATGTTTCCTTCTCTTTCTAAATGAGATTACCTTTATGAACTTCCAATCATGGTCAGCACATCAACTTTCTTTCAGTTATTTCCTTGTGAAGGTGTATATTTTAAGCTAACACAATCGTTTTTCTTCATTGAACTAGGTTGGAAAGAATGTTTTTCCGTAATTCTTGGAAGTGACCAGGTTAAATCAGGGAAGCCTTCTCCAGACATGTAAGTTAATTAAGCTTTCTACTGTGGGTGATTCTCTGAATAGTTCTGGTTACTGCTATGCATAAGATATGACATACTTCTTTATCCTCTAGTCCTCTTAAAGTTTGTGTTATCACGTTTTTATTGAAGAAAATCTGAGAATATTTCATTGATAGCTGGAGAACCAAGAACGTGCTTAATTACAAAAGCATGTACAAACTGCTCATGATACTATTCTTTTAGCAGCTCATAAAGTTACGGAAATCTATCATTTGATCTCTGCTATTTAGATATTCATGGTTGACTAAAAATACTAAATATGTAAGAAAAAGTATTTCAATTCATGAACCCTATAGCTAATTCCTTTAAAGCGTCTTCAATTAATCTCCTCTTTTCCTATTATGTCTAAAATAAGTCTTGTAGACCCAATAACAATTTTGTGCTATACATGTTCATTGTTCAGAAGCTACTGTTAGTCTAAAATCACTTGCAAAATTTGTGTATATCACTGACAGACTGAACTTTTTTTCCATTGGTTGATAATTGGTGTCACCTGTGCGATAATATATTTTCTTCTGATTTCCTCTGAATTCTTGAATTGATTTTAGATTTCTTGAAGCTGCGAAACAAATGGGTGCAGATGCAGCTCACTGCCTAGTGATAGAGGATTCTGTGTAAGTAGCCTTTTCTTTCTCATTTCTAGTTAGCTTGTTTAAGTTGGGCAGTTCTTTGCATGCCTATATTGTGTGCTAGTGAGTGGTTGAAATCATCCACCTTTCATGTAAGTGACTGTGTTTCTATTCTCAAAGATCAAACTTACATCGTCACAAGCGATCAGCATAACTAGCTGTCTAGCATTAGTTTACTGCTTAAACTCTTAATGTAAACTCTTAACAGATTAACATGTACCTCAAAAAGTTTGCCATACCTCTTTCTTTCTTTTTTTTGTTCCTACTAATAGTTAACTTGACTAGCTGAACACACTGTAGAAGCTGATTTTGACTCTTAACATATGTTGATATGATGATATCATGAGTATGTAATTTCATCTAACAATGTTTGTGGGACTGAGAAGTGAATTTGAGATAAGTGTGCAAAAATTTGGTTCTTGAAGTTCACATACCCGGTGCATGGAGCATGTTAAGTTACTTTACCTCCAATAGAAACATTAATCACAAAATGGGGTGAGTATGAGTCTTATGCCTATCTTAGGACATGAGGCTTTAACCATAAGATGCCTCTTGGTTTTGATCTTTCCTGGACAAGACTGAAATAACTCATTGATGATGTACCTACACATGGAAGTCTTAATTTCTGCAGTGTGTAATGCTACTAATTTTAATGCTGCTTTGGTATCAAAGGCTGGTGATCTAGTCTAGCATATCATTTTTGCTAACAAGAACAGCTTAAACATGATTCACATGAGATGTGAGTGTCTACCATCTTAACTGATAACTCTAGTCAAAGCTGACAATATTTGTGCTGTGCTTGTGGCACATACTAATGCATGTGAAGTGCTTCAGATACTTTCTCAGAAATCAAAGTAATCCTGTTTTTCTTTAAATTGACTTTCTCCTTGTTTTTTCGTTTTCTCTTCAGTGAACTGATCATTCATGATTCTACATATTGAGAACACGTTTGTGCAGTTAATGCACAACTGTTGAACATTTTTTATTAACCGAAATTGATATGACAGTAGTTCCTCACCCAATAATTTTGACAGTATCGGGGTCAAGGCAGGCAAGGCTGCTGGAATGAAGGTGGTAGCCGTGCCATCTTTCCATTCTGAATTTGATCAATATACAATAGCTGATTCTGTGCTTCGTTCACTCCTAGATTTAAAGCCGGAAGTATGGGGTCTCCCACCATTTGAAGACTGTATGTTTCTTTCCAGTATACCTTCTTTATGCTCTGGTCCTGCATGTCCTTCTAGCATGATACAACTTTCATTACTTAATGATTGCAGGGGTTGATAATGCGTTGCTGGTTGAACCTGTTCATTTCAGGGGTCTGTATAAAAATTGCCTCCTCCATGATTTTGCAGGTCTTGGACAAGCCCCACATCCTCCCTCCCTGATTCCTTCTTATTTGTGTTATTAGACTCTCAGAATTCTGACTAAAGATCATATCCAGATGAAGGGCCGTCTACTCTACCAGATCAAGTGTTTGGAGTTTATTTTGGCTGGGCAAAACCTGAGGCATACAAGTTCATAAAGATTGTTCTTGGCGTTGGTTGGGGACATGGCTGCTGCAGTTCTAAGAGGAAGATGGTGAGTAAACTAACCCAATGCTGCTTCACTTGACACTGTTGGATGCTCAGGGAACTCTCGGTATTATGGTTGCTTATTTGTTTTCAGTTAACCGTACACTTATTGTGACTGTTATAAAGTGTTTATTGCAGCATTACTCAATGTGTCTAGTGGACAACTGCTATCTATAGTTTGACATGCTGTCTACTAAGCCTCAAATAGTGTAGCACAGTTTTTGGAAGTGCGTATGTTTTAAGCAATGAAAAACGTTTACTGGTTTTCTTTAGCAGATGAAAAAGTTCGTCAGTAATCTTCTCGAGGCATTTTAATTGCTTCATGCATGATGTTGCATGTAGTTACAATTTGTCTAATTGCATAGTCCCTAATTCCTACTTGACATACATTAGCTTTATCATCTCTTTGATCTTTTATCTGCTGCTATTTTAAATTTCTCGTTCTTATATGCTTTCCTAGTTTAAAGATGACCATACTCGTTTTCTACTCCATTTCAGCAAGCTTGTATAGTTGATTCAAGTGATGAACAGATCCAGCCTGGCAAAATGGAAGTTGTGATTGTAGGTTACATCAGAGGATCACACGATGAGGTGATATAGATAGTTTTATTAATTTTCCTGTTTTACCCAACGGGATGATAGTAACCATGGTAAAAATTAACGAATAACAAGATTTTTATGGGGAAAACCACAGCTCGAAAAGAGCAAAATAATATCAGTATAACAGAGTAGTTTGGAGGTTCTAGTTTTCAGCGTCACAAAGTCCTCATGACTCCCCTACTCAAAACTGAAAACCCAAAATCCACTGTATTATACACACTCAGAATACATTCATTTCTTTTAATACCCTTAGGGGTCGTTTGGTTCAAAAATTAATAACGCAGGGATTAGTAATGCAGGGTTTATTTTATCAAGTGTTTGGTTCATTAGTAATACAGGGATTACTGTAATACCACTCACCCTTGCCCTCAGGGATTAGTAATACAGGGTTTACTGTAATACCGCTCACCCTTGCCCTCAAGGCAGTTCTAGTGGCAAGAGCACATATACTTAATATGTTATGCTCCATCATGGGTTCAAATCCGGTCACATACAAAAACTTGATACTTAAGTGGAGAAGGGTGGACCTTCGGGGATTTCTTGGTTATCAGAAGTACCACTCAGTCCTGCATTCTTTTTCTTTTCCTCACAAAGATCTACATTGTGAAAAAACCCTTGGCCCAACTCTCCTGTTGAGAAAACATCTCAACCAAAACAGGGGTCTCACACCTTCCAATCCATTGCAACCTCATCGATGGTTAGGTATACAAGGGTCTCGTCATCTTCCATCCATTACAACACTGCAAATGGCTAGGCATGCACATACTTTATTCTTGTTGCATGTAAATAGTACTGATCGTATGCCAGTGCCTATGAAAACCCCTTCTCATGCTCCTATACTAGCTAAAACTCAAGGATTAACACTGGGATGATAACCATAGTAAAAGCAGGATGAAAGTAAGGAAGGATAATGATATTTTTACGTGGAAAACTCTTCTTTAGCTTGAGGGAAAAGCCACAACCCAAAAGGAGCAAAACAATTTTGCTCTGGTAATTTCAAAGTCTTCGAGAGACTCACCCACCCAAAAGAGGAAACCCACTAGGTTATACACACTCGGAATACATTTTCTTTGACACCCTCACAAGAATACCACTCACTTTAGTTCTTTTTCTTCCCTTATGGAGAACTACTCCTTGAGTTGAGGGTCTATTAGAAACAACCTCTCTACCTCTAAGGTAGGGGTAAAGTCTACGTACAGTCTACCCTCCCCAAACCTCACTTTGTGGGACTACACTGGATGTGTTGCTATTGTATGGATAACTACATCTTTCTCTATCTCTCGATTGTCATACAAATAAGTGAATAAAACCATACTCATAGGAGGAAAAACTTGTCCTCCAATAAAAATAGTGCTAGAAGAGAATTACTTTTTAGAACAGAAATCAGACCCCCTTAGAATTTCTTACATTTTAAGAAACTTCCCTTTTCTTCAAGTTTTCATCCTCATCAAACTACTGAACCACTACTTGAAATCCATCGGATACCTTTATTGCCATGTCGGATTTATTTCTATCTATGGGGCTGGATCCTACAACTCCGATGATATGTATGCTTACATCTCATACTTGCTTTAGTTGATTAGTCAAACCCACAAAATTAATGTACCTGTTACTGAGTCCATTTGCAAGTTTATGGCGCAGACATTCCATATGATTAAAGCAGAAACACTCTCTGCAGCTGTAATACTGTAGCCAAAACATACTTTTCCAGTTACAGCAACTGAAGTCTTCTCCAAATTTGTGTAGGATCGTGTGGTATGCTTAGGCAGATACTTACAAAAACGATATAATTGATATACATTTAAGTTCCTGTCTACCCTCTTCCAAGATGTACAGAGAAGTTGGCTTGCCGATGTTTAATCATCATATCATTATGTCCACTGTTCACATGTTTTAGCACTCTCTACTTTATCTTGCTTAAGTTTCTCATCTGTACTAAGTGTAGCATTTTCCATGCATCATTCATCCAGGGAAAATCGGGCAAAATAGAAATACTTGAGGAAGACAAGTCCATTGCCAATGCTGCCTTGAATCTGTCTGAATTCTCCCTAGGTGCATTCAAGTCCCTCTTCTCTGAAGTTGCTGTACAAGATGATTGCGACCTTAACGTAAAATGAACAAGGATATGATTGGCATTAGCATAGTGAGTAGTTACATCCGTTACCCTGAAAGAGGAAATATGTCTTCTTGGGATCAGGGTGACAAAAAAAACATGAAATAATTTTTGAAACTCAGAACTTCAATCATTGTTCTGGTTTCTTGCTCACATGATTATGGATTAGTAGCCTGCCTACCAATTTTTCTGTAAAATTAACAGTCCCATGGATGAATTTCATAATTACTATTAGTGCTTTGCCAATGGTTTGAAAATAATGAAAATTAGTGTTTAGTTTAGTCTTTTGCAGTTTCTCCTTTTACTCTATGTTCACATGCCAGGTGAATTCAGTGCTTATTTTAGTATTCTCAGGTTGTTAAGACGAGTTTAACCTTAAGATTTGCAGATACTTTAATGCTCAGAAAAACTTCTAGTTGTGAATTTTTCTTTCCAATTTTTGGTCACAACTAGTAGTATTACATTACATTTCAATATATTACACAAAAGATATTTCTGTTTATACTGATTATTTTGTATTATTCATACCACTAAACTATGCAAGAGTCCTATTATCTTCTTGTACTTAATTGTTAAGTTTGTACTAATTTTTGTGTTTAATATGTTGTGTCCATTAAGATGTCATTCCGCTTTTAGTCTTTTGTACTGATTTTTATATCTATGAAGGTGCATCGCTAATGTTGATATTTTGCACATATTTCATTCATTTATGAAATTCTCATACTTGTTAAGTTGATATTTTACACAAATTTCTTCATTTATTTAGTGTATAAATAGACACATGTAGAGACTGAAACATGCTACTGCCACATAACCCACATTTTATAGTTGCTAAAAGGGTTCCCAAATTTCGAATCTGTTATTCAGCAAAAGGTTACATAAAGAAAGTGCAAGTACCGGCGTAACTAAGCAGGCTAAGATTCTTATAAGCTTAACAGATTTAAGTATTCTCGCCTTCACCAACACACATCGTCAAAATATAAAATCTAAACCTCACAATTCCACAAAATTCCCACTCGCTCACAAGGTGACCCGTAAAGCCCTTAATTGCCAGATTGCCTGAGCTCGGGGCGGACAAAATCAGCATCTGCTGTTACAGAAATATCAACTGTGGGTCTCAGTTCAGCACAGACTTTAATAGCTCCATGCACAGGATCTGCAAGGAAGTTGCTGATGAGATCTTGATTGATAGGGGCGTTATTATCCACAGCTACAAGTGCTTGCTGGGTGAGATTGTAATCAAATCGAGGGGCCCACTTCCTGGAACCTAAACGTGCTGTTGTAGAGCAATTGTCAACCATGAATGATACTCCACGAGCATGCATAAACGGATTCAAAGAATCTACAGACTCGATGACGCTTTCATTGATAATCTCGGAGTAAGAGTGACCTTTCTTCCTCAGAACCTCAATCTGTTCGAATTTTCCAAAGACAAAATTTTAGATGACAAGGAATGTCAGGGAACAGGGCATATTATATTCACGTAATCTCTCATCATTTGGGAACCTTTTCCATTGTGATTTTATAGAACTTAAAAAAAATAGTAAGATTCATTTGAGTTCAGGCAAAAATTTCTTCAAAAAACATAACTTTCTCAATTCAAGATTCAGATGTTCAAAGTGGCATGCTAACACCGTTTGCATTGAATGTTCTAAAAGTATCAAATCCAAGACACATAAGCGAAAGAATAAATACGATTATCTTAAAAGGAAGAGACAGCGACCAGAGCAAAAGAGCACTTCAAGCATATCCTGAAATATCATGCAATACTTCCATGGCTCAAAAAAAAAAATAGGGTGTAAAAATAGAAATGCTAACCTGGGCCATCATCAATGCCACAAAGACACCAGCAGTGAAAGGATACAGAGGACCAAGATCACCGGCTGGCCGGGTTGCTCGAACGCGCTCACCAACCTTCCACATCCTTGTTTGGTCAATTTTCCCCATTGGGAAGGCAGGTAAGCCCTCCTTTTCCTGTGTGTACAGAACCAAAGATAAAATCATTCAGTTTTAGTATTTAACGTTTTTCTACAACTATCCCCTTAAAGAACTTACGAAACCAGGTCTTACATGTGAACAAAATTAAGATTGACCGGAAAAAAGGCACATTGGCTTAGTAGGAGGATTATAGTCTCAAAACTTGTATAGAGAAAAAATCAATGCCCTTCTGCTATTCTCATAGCTGAAAGAGGGTGAAACAAAAAGGTCCACATTGATAAGCGAAGTTTTTAGATAGTGCTCCAAACCTGAAACAATTGTGTTTGTTTCTAAAACAGGCTCTTTTCAGGAATCATACTTATTTTCCTGTAACTGAAAAACCAAAGGTATGGCAAAAACTAGTCCAAATATACCGGGAAAAACATTTTCTCAAATTAATCCACTTGTGCAAAATTTCCCCAGAATTGTTCTTCAAAAACATCTCGAAACCTAATCATTAAAGAACTAAACTAAAACCAAAGTCCGAACCCACCCAAGTTACTATTATAAAACTAGAGAGTCAAAAATGACTTACACAAAAGCGGCGGCCTGCCAAGACAACACTCCTGATCTCGCTACCTGTAGCTACATCTTCATAGCACTCATACAAAATCTCCATGCATGGGTAAAATGAAGCACTGTATGCAGCTTCAAACTCCCTCTTGCCCTCTTCAGTCAATGAGTTGTACACAGCCAACATGCCCTGGAAAACGGATACAGGTGCAAACAACAATTTTAGGGAAATTTTAACAAAAATGATACATAAGCATCTTCCTTGACATAATACTCTTACGGAAGATAAAAATCAAAGACCGACCTTTGTTGATATGGTCTTTGAAATGACTCCTGTTATGCACTCTACAGTGTTCTTGTATGCAAGCTCCTCATTCATTCCGTTCTCAGTGTACCTTCTGAAAAGTGACTCCACAACTCCATGGACAGCACCAAGTAAAATGCCTAACGAGGGAACCACAATTACTCAACCATAACGGCTTTAGTAAGCAAGAAATAGACTTGAAAACACACTAACCTCGTTCTCCAAAAATGTCACTTTTATATTCCTGCTCTAGAGTAGTAGCAAAAGTAAAGGGAGAACCAAGGGCAACAGACCACCCTAGAGCAACATCTGTGGCTCTTCCATCAATATCCTGGAGAAAGTAAAAGGCGTGAGTCTGGTTGAACATAAAACTAATGGCTTGAAGGAAAGACAGTAGAGAAAGGGCATTGGAATAGACCTGGTGAACTGCAAAACTTGAATTAATTCCAGCACCATTAACTTCTTTTCCTTGAACATATAATCTCCTGACTGAGGGACCCATTCCCTTGGGACATACAGCAATCACACTAATGTTCTTTGGGAAGTCAAGGTCCATTGACTGCAAATGGCCAAGGAGGAATCCATGTGAAAGCCCAAGTATGCTGTTTGGCTTCATGTGAGAAAATACTTTCTCATAATTATCAGCCTGCACATACATCACAAAAATTAGACAGCAATATTTAAACCCCTCCCCTCCCCTCCAGCCTCTCAAGAACGCTTCTGTTTACATTGATTCCAAATACTAAAAAATTATGCTTTAGCAATATTTATACCAAGACAAAAGTTGGCCCCAACATTGTAATTCACTCATTTTAGCACCCCAAACGTGAATGTGATTTCAAAAGATGAAGAATAGAAGGCAATAAGTAACAATATACCATAAACTATATTGTATCTTAGTCCTAAAAAAAATCTACTAAGTTAGCCAAGAAGTTGAACTATTGTGTGAAGGAAGCCTTCAATAAAATGTAACCATCGAAAAACGTAATTATCAAATGTTGCCACAATAACAACAGAGGCTTAAACAATGTCCAACCTGAGCAGCATCAGAAATCAAAAGCAGCACTAGATCACTGCCAGAGATAGTCTCATATATGTCACCAAGGGTCCCACTCTCTTCAGTAAACCCAGCTGTGCGGGCCTCTGCAAATGAGCTTGAACCCTTCCTTAAACCAATCTACATGAAACAGAAATTACACTTGTAAGCTTAACATAATATGCCAAAAGTACAACAACCAATTCACACATTCACCACCATATCAAACACCATCTTCCACTGTTATCTGTCTCTGTGGGATGGCAAGGAGAAAGCAGAAGAAGATGAAGTATTACCTTAACAACTATGTCAGATTTTATTTCTGCGAGAGAATCCCTCAAGTTCTGGGCTTGAGCAGGTCCCTACAAAAGAAATGGTATTTATTAAGCAAATCTGAATATGGAAAAAAAAGAAGAAAAAAGAGCAGTGCTGTTAAAAGCCGTCACTTCCAGTGATGAAGGGATGCGACCAAGGGGGTATTGTTTCACGGGTGAAACCATCCAGTTCAGAGAAGTGTGGTTCAAACAATGATGCGCAAAGTGATCCAAAAGAAATGTTTGAAGGCTCGTTCAATTTCAACTTTTTGGGGAGTTGGATTAAAATTGACATTATTGAATTGAAAGTTGAAATTAGTATAGCACTATATTAATGTATATTTGACGTTTTTTAACTTCTCATAAATTTTACTCCACAGTCCAAAAAAGAGTGTGCTTCATTTCTTGTTGTTTGCTTTTCAATACACTGGGAAAAAAAGCATAAAACATGAAAGGAAGCATGTAAATATCTATATCTCACATATAAGAAAAAAAGTTTCCTTTTTCAGCAAAATTAGACGAAAATAACTCATGGAAATCATGTCATCATATATTTCAACTAGAACAACCCAATAGCTGATAGAAAAAAAAAACTCAACCTAGGATGAAGTGTAACGAGCAATTCAGAAAGAACAACAGAAAAAAGCAGTTCAAAGCTGGGTGCCTGATTACATCAAAAGATAATAGCTCACCAGGAAATTAGAAAAAGCAAAGGAATATTTACCAGATTCCAATATTATAGAAAAAGGAATCTTCAAAAAAATTCTATTAACCAAGATTTTCACCAATCAGATAGCACTCAAAATAATCCTCTCTTTTACTTTAGACAGGTAACACTAAAGTACTATAAGGAACTTTTTCCTTAAAGTTTATATTGCAAACACCAGTTAATTCATTAGAATCAGAACATCCCATCACTAGTCATTTCTGACTAAGGAACATCATTCAATCAAAGGCAATTTCTGATTAAAAATGGATTTAACAAAAACTGAATCCATGAGATATACCTGAGAACCCCAGCCGATAACTCCAATCTGCTTGATTCCTTTAAAAGCATCAGGCAAATACTTGAACAAATCTCTCCCTCCCCTCACAATGTACTGCACCACAATATTTCATATGGTCAAAAACTTCAAAAACGACAGATAAACTTTCAGCATAAACACAGTTCTTTAGCCAGCATAAGCATCAATTTAACTAACTTTCAAGATAAATTAGACTAGCTTGATTCATTCTATCAATCAAAAATATAAATCCTAATACAATTACGATTAATTTGATTCTGGACAAACAAATAGAGAAGATGAGAAATGCACCTCATCATTTCCAGCGAGGGTTACTTTCTCCTTCTTAAAAACGGATGTTTCAAAATCGAACGAAGCAGGAGCTTTGACGGTAGCAGGTGCGGCGACCATGCGAGCCGCAAGCGCGCCGCCGCCGGAGTTTGAGCTGCCAGATGAAACGGCGGCTTGAGCTCTGAGAGGCTTAAGCGATGGTGTTGACGAGGATAGAAACCCTAAGTTACCAACAAGAGAAGGTTTTAGGGATTTGGTTGAGGAGGAGGAGGAAGGAGGAGTGGAAGTGGTGATGGAGAAGGAAGTCGCCGCCGCCATGATTGTGAAGTGGAAAGCAGACAAATGAAAAGTGTTACAGAGAGGGATAAGAGGAAGAAAATGATAAATGGAGAGTTCCGTTTTATAGATGTTGCAGATTTGCAGTGTGGTAGTGGTACTTTGCTACGTTAAAGGGTTTGGTACTTTTACGTATTCGCGTTCTCTAACAAAACCGACTCATTACATAAATTCCTAAGGGATCATTTGGTGTGAAGGATAAAAATATATAGTTCTGGGATAAAAAAATAGTACTGAAATAAAAGTTTGATGTCTTGTTTGGTTGACATGTTTGGGATAATTTATCCCACCATTTATACCATAGTGATTGGATAAGTTATCCCATATACAGGGTGGAATAAGTTATCCCAAAATAACTAACCTCAGGATAATTAATTATGGGATAACTAGTTCCCAACCAAACGACAAAGATCTAAACTCAAAATTAAAAAAACATATTGCAAAGAACCTATAGTATTTTCTAAAAAAAAATCTATATATATATATATATGGTGTTGGAGCCAACTTGTAATTGTACCGGTATATATTTATCAATATCTTATTGAAATTTAAATTTGAGATTTCATGATAATGAATTCACTTTATCATTACAGACGAATCAATGCATAAATCATCTTAAACAACAATAAAAAAAAATTCAATGAGTGTACTTTGAAAGAATAAAGTATATGCAAATCTCATTCTTGTCTCGTAAAGATAAAGAGGTTGTTTTTAAAAGATTTTCTACTCACATATTGCATCTAAAAAATAAGAAACTGAATATACAAAATAAAACAGATATAGCAAGTAATAAAGTAGATATTACATTGTAATCAGTTTAAACGAACGATATTACATAACAAAATAGTATAATAATTGAAACACAAGCAACAACAAGTAATTACAAACCTAACCAATTCTTGGAAATTGTGTGAATATTAGTTTGTATTTTTGTTTCAACACAAATCTACTTTTTAATCTTATCAGTATAAATCAAATGTTATTATTTTATCGATTCAATTGTAATTTATCTAATGTGTTAAATAAATTCCTTTGAGCATGTAGCGAGTTTAATGAACAATTTCCCATAATTTTCAATTAATATTCACGTAATTGGAACTAATATAAAGAGTATTATTAATATGATTTCATAGTTGAAAATGTTAAAATTAGGTATTAGAATAAATCAATTATTAATCAAGAGCTAGTTTGATTAGCAAAAAAAGTAACAATACCACTCCTTTGGGATTTGAATAACGACAAACATTTTAATTCAACATCTTAAAATATCATTACGTGAAATAAAAATGAAAAAAAAAAAGTACTTCTTGATATAATAGGGAATTCCCATATGGTTATAAATCCTATTATAAGCTGATATCAAACCAGATGAGAAGACCTAAAAAAAAAAAAAACTATACTCAGAAAAACAATTCAAATTGAAATTCATTTGAAGGACATAATAAAAAGAAATTGAACTAACAATAAAAGTTGTAGTGGTCCTGATAGAATGAATAGAGTTCCTCCAATTTTTAATCAGATTTGTGTTCAAATTTTGAGTAAAGAAAAAATTATGTAAAATAACATTTTTCTCTTTAATAAATCTTACGCGATGCAAATTTAAATTAGTTGAAATTATAATATAAATATCAGACACATAAAAAAAATTAAAAAATAAACTATACTCGAAATACACCATTTAAAAGTCATTATGTTTTTTCAAGTGTTACTAAATATATGAACAAACAATATGTTTTAATTAAATTTATGACCAAAAATAAGTTTAGAATTTTCCTTTAGTTTTAAAATTTTAAAATAAATTTGGAGGAACCCTTTGAGAAAGGCAAGAGCCGTTTAAATGTAGTGTTGTCAAGTTTCACGAGACAATAAATTAAGACCATTAAAAAATAGAACTAAGACTATGGTGTGTTACTCTTTTAATTCATCGATTCATTTTAGTTGTCGTGTTTTTTTTTTATATTTTTAATAAAATATTAATTGAAATATAATTTAATTTAATTAATTTTATTTATTTTTACAATTCTTTTTTATCATATTTTTTTTTCACTTCTATTGAATAAGGATAAGCATGAAAATAAAAAAATGTATATATATATATATTATATATTCTAAATACTTTATTTATTTATTTTTATTTATTCAATATTTTGAAACTAAAATTTTCACTGTTAGTTGTCATTTTTAACATATAAAAAATATAATTATATATTTTTTATTTTACTTCATCATTAATTACTTAATTCATCAAATCAATATCGAGATATAAGATTATACGTGCGCACGTGGGGCATCAACGTGAAATGTGTCATGTCTATAAAAAAGACAAAATTAGAGACAACAGTGATATATTTTTCTGAAATTTACACGCTTTTTAAAAATAATAATTAATACACATATTTTATTATAATATTTATTTTAATTATTATATAGTCCTAGTATCTTAGGTTGTAAAAAATAATTTTTAAAATAAGTAATAAATATATTAAGAATACGACAGGAAAGCAAAAATGCTTTTTATAAGGTAAAAATGATCCGAGGCAAACTCAGAATTTAAAGACTTTGGGTGCATTAAATATGATCTCTAAGTAAAACTTAAAATAAACATAAAGAATAACGCTTTAGCCGGATTCAAATCATGGTCTCGCGGGTGATTCCTATGCCTTGTACCAATGGCACAACAACACTCATAGGTTCTTCATGAGTGCACTGTTAATTATATTCTAGTTTCTGTACAAATATACCCAACTTATTAAGGTAGATTCTCTCCTGGAATAATAAATAAATATAAAAATATAATAATTCGTAAAAATGAGTTGGACATTAATCTTATTTTAAAAGCATGATCGTTAGCCGATTCTTTTATTTGGTATCAATTAGAGACAAATTTATGCTATTTAATGAGATTTTAAAGAACGTTTGGTCCACTAAATAAGTTTTTTATTGCATTCACGTAATATACTTGTTGCCCACTTCCGTCGATGCATTAAAAAAATACTATTAATACCCACTTCTTTCGCTTAAAATATTTGTCACATTTTAATTTCAACAATTAATTTAATGAAAAATTAAAATTGAATTAGTTTAAAATCTAAATGAATTGAATTAAGCGTGTTAATATGAATTAACTTGATACTCAATTTAAATATGAATAAATTAGCTGGAGTATAATTTTATAAATTAATTTTATCGTGGCTAGATAAGAGATATATAATTTGTATTTGTTTTGGATTTTATCAATTTGAATTTATTGTTAGCAAAAATTAATTAATATCTTTAAAAAGGGAATCAAAGTTTGTATAATTCCATTTAATTTAATTGAAATAAAATCAGTATAATCTTTATGAAAGCTCCGTCTTTTAAATTGCATTTACGCACGACATTCAATTATTAACACCGACTTTGTGGCCACTTAAGCCTAGCACAATTAATATTTTTTGTACTAGAGGTGTCTTCAATATAGATGAGTATTTTCTACAAAACAAATCTTTTTAAAAAAAATTATTTTCTTGTATTTGATGTGTAAATAAAAACATCATCCTCAAAGCATTTATATATATCTAACACAAATTACGATGATGGACGAGGATAGAGTGATGGGGTTAGATGGGTTGGGTCAGACAGATCTAGGATTTTCATTCAGGGTTCGAAAAATAAAAATATAAATGTGTGAATAAGCCAACAAAACATAATTCCAAGGAAGTAGTAGTATATAGTTTATAGGTACAAAAAGTTAGTTCCGTTATAAGAGACCTTTTAACACATTTAGATTTTTTAGGGTTTAAATCTCCTCTTTTAGCACGTTTTAAAAAAAACGTGAAAATTTGATCCTGAAACTAAATGAAGAGAAGCTAATAAAAGAAAATGTTCACAATGGGATTCGAACCTCAACGCGAGGGTCATTTGAACCCCGAAACTAAATGAAGAGAAGCTAATAAAAGAACGAACCTTGACACGAGGGTCATTCAAACCCTGGACGTGAGGATCAATTAAAAAGGACTTACGATTGCACTATAACTTACTTCTTGTTCATGAGGGAGTTCAAAACTAATATAACTACATAAATATACAAAAATTACCTTATATATAATTTTTTGCTCAGGGATTTCGGATGAACCCTAGAACCCACGTGGGGCCGCCCCTGGTTGGGTGGGTACGTAGGTAGTTGTGAGGGTCGAGGAGACAATATCATTTGTTTGTCTTATTACTTTTATTTATTAAATACATAAAAGAAGTCACTTTTTCTTATTTTCAAAATTAAACCGATCAATCAAACATGAGAAAATAGGATATTGAACACACCCTAAATATTGGGTCATAGACTCATAGTCTATATTTAGGTTGGATCATTTTAGTAGCTGGGCTGATCCATATCCACTAGTTACAAGTCTAAGTAAACTTGGTATCCATAGGTAGTCCTGGGCTACAGATCCACAAGCCCATTATGTAATAGGTTTAACTGGGCCTATCCACTTATGAGGCCCACTATTAAAGGTGTTGGACTTTAAAGTAGACTTCCGTCGCTACTTAGGTGCAAATACAACGACCCACTCAAAAATCGTCTAATGTATACTCAAGTAAAAATTCCGATGAACTATTAAATCTTTCAACTATTTACGTAGGAATCGTTATTTAATATGTACTAACAAATAGTTATAACAACAATGTTGCAGAAACATAAAAAAACAAAGTTTAAAACGTATACTCAACAAAAAATTAATGTCTGTAAAAACATACCAGGATATGTAGAATGAAAAAGAAAGGAAAGAAAATCGAGTTTATTGAATGCACAATGTCCCTTTAAGAAAATTATTCTCCTTTAGTACCCGACGTTTAAAGGAATATATCCTCCCATGATAGAACAATTTTATTCACTAGTGTATTGATACAAAAATAATGTTGTCAGCGAACCACTCAACGAGAGCAAAGTACACAAATATTTAATTGTGCAGGAGAATAAGAAGAAATTCAGAAATTTCGTAGTGAAAAGTCTGAGGAATTATAAGTATTTATAGCCAACAAGCATTGTTTCTGAAAGTTTGCAACATTTCTGAACAATCACTAATACATGGTTGTTCATGAAAGTTTGCAACCTTTGAGAATAGTCATGGTTGTTTCTAAAAGTTACAACATTTCAGAATAGTCATTTAAAACAATGAAAAATTTAAATAAAATGAAAAAGATGTTTTAACCCAAGATCGAGTCGCACGGATCCGATTTGGATTGTGTCGTTTTGGGCTGGCCATTAATTAATTAATAATTAAAGAAAACTTTGTCCAAAAAATAATCTCTCGGTCATTTTTTAAAGTCAAAGTCGAGCCAGCGACAATGACGACACGAGGAGATCCCTCTTTCCAACCCTTTTAACAACTAATAGAAGTATTTCCTTATTCAAACACTTCATATTCCCTCCTTTTATCTCCCCTCAATTTTCCAATTATTCTTATTATATACCCAACATGAATCAAATTACTAGATTAGCAATCTTTACCAAAAATGAAAATGAAATTAGAATTGATTACAACCCATATGAACAATCAAATAGAGTAATTATTACTAGTACATAATTTGATACATTAATGAAGGCATATTCATATGTTTATCATGTTTAATTAATAACATCGAATAAGAAAAATTACAAGCATAGTTAATCATTCTGGCCTGCTACAAAACTAGGCAAATTAAAACTAAATACGTTATTATAGAATTTCATTATTCTGAGAGTTGACTCAAAGTGATTTATAATTTATATTGGAGTAGTTAAATAAAGTTATTTCTTTTTATAACTAATTAAACTCATATCCAACCATTTAATTTTTATTTATTTTCCTTTTATATCCTCACCTATAAAATTTATTTTTTCTGATTATACGTTCCCAACTAAACCTCAACTAAACAGTGGAATCCAATGATAGATTAATTAAAAGGCCGATGCACTAAGATATTTTTCTAAAGAAATTTAGGTCACCAATTTAGAAATAAAAAAAATAGAAAACTTAAAGGCATATTGGAAAATATTGCTCATGAAAATCTTAGGTATATATCGAAAGGTTGATTATGTTTAATATTAATGTGCTCCAACTGAGCGCAATACTGATTTACGATTAATTATTATATATTACTCCATCAGTGACAGAGTCAATATTTTTACAAATAAAGTGGTGCACACCTAAACTAGACGAAGAGGTACACACGTAATTTCCCGTGCCTCCTAGCCCCTAGCTGGCTCCGTCCTTGTATTCATTGTAACAAACTTCTTTGTTTCATTGTAAAGAAATTAATTAGTTCATAAGAGAAAGATTATTCCCAAAGAGTCTCATGTCAGATGAAAAAGAAGTAGGTGATCACCATTCATCTTCTTTTTTTTCGATCCGATATGAAACTCAATCATCAACATTCATAGCTTTTGAAGTTATATAGGAAAAGAATATGTCCTTATTTACTCTCTTTTTTTAAAGATTATCTTTACTATTTCAATTAGCGAAGTAAAACAAGACATATAAAGAGAGGTAAAATTAAATGTGATTTAGACCAATACATACTTTTTATGATTAAAGGCTATCAAATATATATCGTTCTAAAAAATGTACAAAAATCTTAAAAGACTAATATATATAATTAATGAACCAAATAATAATAATGACGTTTTCTTTTTCTTTCAAATTCTCTTCTATTGAAGTTTAATTAAATCGATATCGACTTTGCCTCTTACAAGGAAACAGTGTAAAAGGCACGAGCTTTGAATTAATAATGATAAGATTCACATTAATCCGTTGACTAATTATGTATAATTAATTAATAATTAAAATATGAATTGAGTAGTTGATGCTCTTGTCATTTAATCTCGACGTGTTACGTTCTTTAATTTAATTTAATTTAATTTGCATGAGCATACATGACCTTGTCCCTTTAATATTAGTATTAATTCCCCCAACATCAAGCAATTAAAAAAAATTATTTTGCATCCACGTACGTACTAACAGGTACTTAAATTAAACAAAACATACATATCACAGTAAAATGGAGTTCAGATAGTCAATAAATTGAGTTACTAAGATTTTGTATTCAAATATTATACTATAAAAATAGGGTAAAAATATATTTCTTAAGTATATATATAAATTGTTCGAATCCACTGAACATAAAAATAATATTTCGTTTTGAATCATGGCTACGTCACTATTGACGAATACAAGATTTTCACCATAAAAATTAAAATTATTAATCTTATATATAGATGTTGAATTTCCTTAATCTATTCGACTTCTTTATGTATTTATTTTTATATATTTTAAATATCTTAATTAAAATTCTGGAAAAGGGCCAAAAATACCCATGTATTATTCGAAAGGTTTAAAATACCCCTCATCCACCTATTGGGCTAAAAATACCCCTCAGTCAACCTTTTTGGTCCACTATTACCCTTTAAACTAACAACCTTATATTTTTTAATTTATATTATTATTATTAATTATAATGTGGCGTCTTTCTATTGGATAAAGTTTAATTCCAACCCACCAAACTTTCTCCTACCCCACCCGACCCATATTGACATCCCTTGACCCAAACCCAATTACAAGATCCATTAGAAATAAAAAAGATTGAATCATCGCTTCTTCCCTAAACCTAATATCCTATTTTTCTTCTTCCCCTTTTCTTATTAAGCTATTTCAAGATCAATTTCATCCAAAATAACCATAAGTTGTTGTAATTATAAGGCACATAAGCACTATGATCCCTCTATAATCATAATTTGTTTTCTTGAAAGGCTAATTACACCTCTAACACCTCCTGCATTTTGGGAAAACACTTATGTATAGTGACATTGTTTTATATTGGTGTGACCATTAGTGCATAATTAATATAGATGAATTTGTCAAATAAAAGCTTCAGATATTCTGTCCAGAATATTCATTCAAATATTTAATTACTCAAGAGGGATCTGCAGGATTATGTTGGGGTAGATGAGTTGCTGAAGAGATGCATTTAGCTTTTTTGAGTAAATAGTTATGTATAATTGATGTTGGATGATATTTTTTGCTAGAAACTCGTTGTTTACAATGCCATTGTTAAATCCAAGGTTAATGATAATGAGGATAAAATAGATTATGTGTTTAAGGATAAAATAAATTGGGTGAAATTGATCTTGAAATAGCTTAATAAGAAAAAGGAAAGAAGAAAAATAGGATATTAGGTTTAGGGGAGAAGAGATGATTCAATCTTTTTTATTTTTAATGGATCTTGTAATTGGGTTTGGGTCAAGGGATGTCAATATGAGTCGGGTGGGATAGGAGAAAGTTTGGTGGGTTGGAATTAAACTTTATCCAATAGAAAGACGCCATATAATAATATTAATTAAAAAATATAAGGTTATTAGTTTAAAGGGTAATAGTGGACCAAAAGGTTGACTAAGAGGTATTTTTAACTCAATAGGTGGATGAACAATATTTTTAAACTTTTTCGAATAGTACAGGGATATTTTTGGCCCTTTTTCGTTAAAATTCTGACCCTGTAACTATGAGGGAAAATAGGATATAGATATGCCAAAACTAGAGACACTAGGAAGATCTCTTCTAGATACTGAGATCAGCAAAGTACAGCAACATAAAATTGATCTTAATTAAAGCAGCTATAATGGATTTAGCTATATTTTCTAAGTCTAAACCTATAGTCATTAAAGAAGAAAGAAAGTAATATGAAATGCCAAAATCTAAATCTTGGTTTTTGTGTCTTAACTTTAACAATGTTGCTTTTGTAGAACAATGGCAAACAAAACAAAGAGGATCAGCCCAAAGATACATAATGACAAAGGGAAAAGCCTCTAAAAGAATATGTATAATGTATTCAAGTTATATATATATATATATATATTGATGAATCTGATGGTGTAGTGGTGAAATTAATTTGCCCTTAATTAGAAGTCTTGAGTTCAAGCCTTGAATATAGAGAAAATTTTGTTAGAAGAGTTACACCCGAATGAACCCTATAGTGCGCGATTCAAATTTAATTAGAACTCTAATATATGCCCTGGACACCAAATAGGAAAAAAAAGTACTCCCTCCGTTTCAAAAAGAATGGCCTCCTTTTCTTTTTAGTCTTTTTAAAAAAGAATGACCCCTTTCTTTTTTTGGTAACATTTTACTTTCAATTTTCCACGTGGCATGTTTAAGACCACAAGATTAAAGGACAATTATGTATATTTGACATAACTTTAATTTAGGGCCACAAGATTTAAAAGTCTTCTTTATTTTCTTAAACTCTGTGCCAAGTCAAACTAGACCACTCTTTGTGAAACGGAGGGAGTAACATATACTGATGACGGTATCAAATCTCTCTTTACATTATTAATGAATTTTTTAATCTTTGATAGCAAGTTACTTTATCACTTTTATTAGATTATTAATTAAAGAGAAAATGGCCAAATGACCACCCAATCTATTACCGGATTTCCAATTACACACTTATACTTTACGGGGGTTCTATCACCTCCCTAAGTTATTTTAAAGTGGAATTATTTCCTCCCTGAAATGTCTTTATCATGCATGTGTCTTTGGGTGAAATACACACACTTGATACGTGTATTTCACCATTTAATTAAAAAAAAAATTAAAAAAGTACTCCTCCTTCCTCTTCCTTTCTTCCCCAATCATTTTTTCAATCCTAACTATAATAAACACCATTTTTTACCTCAATAAATTTCTATATCTCTAAAAATTTATAAAAACAAAAATTCAAGTCCCCTTTTCTCTTTCCCATTCTTTATTCTTTCTCCTCTAAAATTTTCATGATTAATTTATAATTTAAGTTTTTGATTTTGATTCTTAATGGGTTTTAGGAGAACATGTAGGATGCTTCTTTAAAAATGTAGAAGAGATTGTTTTGTTTTAGTTTCTTTTAATAAGTTTAAATATACAATTACTTCACTTTAATTTTGTTACTCTTGAGTCCATGACTTTAAAAAAAATTAATTAATGGGTATGATTTTTAAAAATAAATTTAATTTGTTAGATATGTTCTAAATAAGTCTATTGAAAAATTATTTATTCATAAAATGCATTAGTTGTTGATAATTTTTATACCAAACATCTATTGAAAAAGCTTCAATAATGATAATGGTGAAAAATGTATAGTTTTATACATAAATAAGAAGAAAGAAAGAGAAAGAAATTTTTTAAAAAAAATGGAAATTAAGAAAAAAATAGGCAACTCACTCTCTCAGAGAAAGTGACATACACTCTATATGCCTACTCAGCACTTAAGGGGTTATTTATTCCATTTTAAAGTAATTCAGGGGTAATAGGACTCCCACGAAGAATAGGTGTGTAGTTGGAAATTCGGTAATAGGTTGAGAGGTCATTTGACCATTTTCTCTTAATTAAATAATATTTATCAAAAAGTTTATCTATATAGAGTTATATCCAATATAAAATACTTAATTGTACATATAAACATTTCTACGAGATCTAAAAACATATCTCGCTGAGGCATAATAATAATAATAATAATACACTAAATATAATTTCATAAATACATTTTGAGAATAGATATACATAAACCTCATTCTACCTTTATAGAAATGATGAATTGTTTCTTATTGATCCTCGACTTAAGAGAAGTGGAATCAAAGCAGAATTGAAAATAAAATAACGATTACAAAATAACAAAATAAACAGTTATTGATTGAGAATCACGAAAGTACGCTCACACATGTTTAATTCCAACGAAGGAGGTGACTTATCACATTTATCAAAATTTGATACTCATATTAATGAGAAATAACAAATAAATACTATCAAACTAATCGAAGTGCATCCAAATTAATTGATCCGTACACTATGTTATTAAAAAAATTGAAGATAATAATGTGTCATTTGAGTTGAAGGGTCTCAATATTAGAGTTGAAAAATGGAGTTGGTAAGTGAGTGATTGGCTCTTTGGCAAAGTGATGAGGTGAGCTGGTTACTAGTCACCCACAAAGTGGCCCCCTTACCCAACTGCCTTTGTCTGATGGCCTAACTTGACCATATACACACAGAGAGTCTAATAGTGCATTTTCATGACTTTGGTAAACAAATTTAATTTCCTTCAAGCATTTTGTCAAAAATATGACCTTATTAATCAAGATACCGACCAGAGTTGTATTGTCAGAAGTTTTGAGTTCGAGTTTCACTGGGTATGAAGTCATCTTTGTTAGAGAACGCATTATTTCAATATGAAATTTTTCTATGCAAATTTAAACTTAGTCGAACTTCAATATAGATATCGAATGAGTGTGATTATTTTATATAGGGAAAAGGCTCAAATATGCCATCGAACTTTTAGAAAAGGCTCACTTATGCCATCCGTTAAAAGTTTGGCTCATTTATGCCATTGCTGTTAAAGAAAAGGCTCATCCATGCCATTTTTTTTAACTCCGGTTTTGCAAAACCATTTTTTACACACCAAACATGGTTTAACACTTTTCTATTGGTGTTTTTGGATCAAATGTACATTTTTTGCTTCTACATCCTTAAGAACACCAAGAACATTAACAATTCCCAAATTTCAAACTTATTCAATTCTTCATGAATCGCCTCAAATTTCAAGAGTAGTTTCGCTCCGAGCTAGATACCAAAACTCAGTTTCTTTTGAGCTCGAATTCAACCTAACTCAACAAGACCCAATTGAAATTTCTTCAAAGTTTCAAAACTTGAACATTCTTTAATGGTAGATTCTCCAAAACTTCAAATCATTTG
>JAJOOR010010161.1:0-17211 GCA_036250505.1 Solanum acaule | reverse complement strand
AACTTCCCCCCCCCCCCCCCTCCCCCCACCTTCACCAAACACTTAGCTAAGTTCATCCGCGACCGACCTATAAGGATATTCATCATACTCTATGTGGGGAGCGATCCATAACCTTGTGTACCCGCAATAGATGTCGGGAGCACCTTGAGATGCTGAGGAGTGACTTTCAGAAGCCAGCCCGAGTCTGGTAATTGTTCTTTCAAGCTTGTATGATGTATCACACTGGGAGAGCACTTGATCGAGGTTACACGAGCTTATGTATGTTTGATTTATTTCTTGGTGAGAGGACAGCCCATACAGAGGCGAACCCAGAATTTGTAGATTTCGGGTGCACCACATATGATATCTAAAAGCTAAATTTAAAATAAAAATAATGATTTTAGCACTCTAGCTTGATTCGAACCCTAGTCTTGTAGGTGGTTCCTCTTCCTTGTACCAACACCATAAGAAGACTCCTATTGCTCCTCATGGGTGCACCGTTTATTATATCCTAGTTTGGGCTAGTTTCTCAAAATAAATATACATATATACACATGATGTTTTTCGAAGTTAACAGATGCACGTGCACCCCCACTAGCAAGGGTAGGTCCGCCTCTGAGCCCATATAAGAACTTCGGTAACCTCTTGATAAAGTACATGTTGGCTTTGGGAGTTCCTGAGTAGTATGCGAGAGATAAGAGTATTCCAGCTTCTCAGGCTGTTTTGGATATCAACTCAGTGGAGGGTCCTGAGGATGATAAGATAGGCAAGCTGAGTAATGAGGAGAGACATGCATGTCCCGAGAGCATATGAGTTTGCTTGTGTGGATGATGGAATTACATAAGTAGTCGTATATAAGCTTTAGCGGTTTAATCCTCTTTTGAAACAATAATAAAAACCACCCGGTGGGAGTATTTCACCCTTAACCAGAGGTCTCGGGTTTGAGCCCTGGGTATGGAAAAAATCCTATTGGGAGCATCACCCCCGAATGGGCCCTGCAGTGCGCGATCCCAATTTAGTCGGAGCTCCAATGTGGGCTCCGGACACCGGGTGGGAAACCAAAAAAAAAAAAAGAGTTGAGATTCTATGGCTATGGAAAACTAACACAAATATTAACACAATTAAGATTTCGTGAATGTTAATTAATTTTATCGTATAACATCAGCTATATATATGTACAAACTTTTTCATGTTACCTTCACCAATTGACTTTGCAGGTCTTTTATATTAATTCATTTCAATAGAAAAAAGACAAGAAATTGATATAAGAACTTTGAATAGGTGCAGTTTCAACTTCAAGGAGAAAAAGTAAACCACTTTGGTCTGTCGCAGGGAAAATCAACATACAGAATTAAACAGAGTTCAAAAGCAAATTAAACTATAGACGTTCCTTGTGCAGGCATAAGGATTATTGGAAGCCTTTCTTCTGAGGTTTGAGAAGTTGACTCTTGTGCACGCAGAAAGTGCAAGTCACTGCCATTTGCAAGGCTATTGAACTCCACACATTTGGATGGCATTGTTGGGTAGCGTCGTTGGCAGAATGTCACCAGTCTTTTAACTGAATACAGAAGCTTCCTTGTTGTCTCATCATTCATGACATGAGCAACACTATTTGTATGAATCTTCTCACGCGCTGATCGTTCATGAATACCAACCATAGTAACACCAATAGGCCAAGGTGCATTACCAATTGCTATCTTATTAAGATATTGATCCATTGCAGCACTATATTCTCTATTCATACAACATTCAACCATCACAACTAATGCTTTCCTAATGTCAATATTAAGTAACTTTTTCCTGCATAAATCAAATAACGGATTCAAATCCCTAGCACACTGCATAAAAGTAGCCACCACTGTCTGCTTTTTAGCCTCAGAACTCATCTCATCAAGCTCTTGATTCCACTCATTCAACAGCTTTTTGTAAAACACCAAAATCTTATCCTCATCACACAAATCCTCAAAATTAGTTTTCATCCTCTTCAAATCTTCATCTTTATCCTGATCTGTGGCTTTCCGCTTCAACATCCGTGACTTCTTCAATTCCAACATATCTCGCAAAAAGTCATTCGTTTGCCTTTCCGTCATATCACTTTCATCAACTTCAAACAATCCAGCTTTCAACACAAGACTCAACCTAGCAAACCTTGCATCTTCATCTTCTCCGAATAAAGTCACAGGGTGTTTCAAAACCCTAAGGCGGCGAACAACTTCTTGTCGCGGAAGGGAGACTGATGAAGAAGATTCCGATTTGATATTGTCGGTTGACAAGTAAGATTTATGATTATTATGTTGCTGGGTTTCCGCTTTTTCTTCTTCACGTTTCTTACTCTGTTCTATGTGTAATTTATTGAAAAATTTCCGTCCACCCACATATTGGGCTCGATTGTTCCGTAGCTTCTCTGTTATTTGTTTCACTTCCTCCATGGTTTTGATTTTGATTTGTGAATTTGCTTTGCTAACTTTTAATTTATTTAAATAAGAAACAAAGTCAAATCCGACTAGGAATAGAATTGGAAAGAAATAATAGGACTCGAGTAAAAAACCATGTAATAGATTCCTAAAATAATGAAAAATATATGGGAAAACTATTAGAAAAAGATTCCTAAAATAATGAAAAAGACTATTAGAAAAAGATTCCTAAAATTACTATAATCTTAAGCTAACTATAAAGAGAAAAGACATTGCCAAAACTCTTTAGGAAATAAACTAAGAACAGGAATCCTAAATAGTTAGGATTTGTTTGTCCTAATAATTCTTATAGTAATAGATTTTCTAGTTTAATTTTGTTTGTTAGTATTGTAAATAGGGGTGACTTATTACATATTTTCATATACTGAGATACAAGAGTGTTTGTGTTGAGCGCAGCGTTCATTCTTCTATTGCTTAAAACGGAAATTGATCTGAGAACATGAGTGATGAAAGAAGAGTTCACCCAGATTGTGGGAATGGTTCGAACCCTTATCATGAATGCAGCGAATATTGCTTCAATATAATAGCGGAATTAAAGAAGCAAATGAGCAAAGCTAAAACAGGTGTATTGCAAGCTAATACTGTTGATGTTCATCGCTCCGATGTACCTGATGAAAGAGATGGTGTTGAAAGTCACAGCGATGATGGAGAGGATAACATGGGAGAAAAATCGGCGAATCTGATCACAAGGAGGAAGAGGAAGTTATTTGAATTGAGGTTAAAAATGAATGGGGCAAGAAAAGCTAATCAATCTGCAATGGTAGTAGAGAAGAAGAAAACAGAAGTTCTAGCTACAGAGTCTAGAGGAATGTCCAAGTATGGAAAGGCGCCAAAATCATCAGACGACAAGATAGAGAGGATGGTGAAGGAGCTCAAGGACAGGGACAAGAAGCGCCAATCATTTAGTCGGAGGAGAAGGTTTCATGAAGAGAAAGATATTGACTCTATTAATGATCGTAACGAGCACTTCAATAAAAAGATTGAGCGTGCCTTTGGAAAATACACCTTGGAGATCAAGAATAGCCTTGAGAGAGGAACTGCTTTGCCTGATTGAGGTATTATGTCATGTCAACCTAGAGCAGTCTTGTGATAACCTTTCGAGTAAATTTGTATTTTCTGGTTCTCTGGTTTGAACACACATTACTAACAAGTTCAAGAAAATCCCCTATGAATAACTTAATATGGTAATTTTATTTTCTTTCATAGTAGCCACTATTTTGCTAATTCTTTGAACTCGCATATGACTTTCTATATGCAATTCATTCATTGACAAGTAAAGCAAAAAGAAACAAAACAAGTTCAAGAAAATCCCCTATGTTGTAATGTTAACATCCCCATGTACACTTATTGATGGGTGATTTAGGCAACCATATGCCAAAGTTTTTGCCAGGTTCCTCCTTTTTTTTTACTTACAACAATGTCATAATTTTGGGTATAACATGTTTCTAATCCTAGTCTTTATATAATAAAGGAACCTTTTAAAAAAATAACTTGAAGGTGCACATTTCCATGACCTTGCCTTGAGGGTATGGATTCTGATGCACCTTTTATCATGCAAGTGAAGTTAAAATAGAAGTAAACAATAAGAAGAATTGATGAAGCTAATCACTGTTAAAGGTGATTCTTATAAACTAAGATGTAGAAGCAACAGAAACACTCTTTGGACAGATCAAACTCCATACAGCCTAAAAGCAAATGTAGAACATTTTGTAAAGAATTTGGCTAGAAGCTGAACAAAGAAAATGTCAACTAGTTTGCCAAACCTAAGAAATAGAACATATCAAAAGTGATGATAAAACAGGGATTTCAAGTCCTCGGTTGTTAGTTTTCCTAAGGCCTCTGAAGAACCACCAACTGTCCTGCAATCATAGGAAAAACAAACAGTTAGGGGAAAATGGGTTTTTAGAGAAAGAGCGGAGGAAGGGATGTAATAAAAAGATTGACACTAAGCTGAAATGCAACAATGGTCTGGGACACTAATTCCTGCTGGAACTGTCAAACATATTCTAAATACACTCAGAAGGAAGAACTGGCAACAGTTTCACAAGGAACTTATTGCTGCATTGTGCAGAGCAATGATATACCAGGTTTGGAGAGAAAGGGACTGGAAATTGTTTAAAGGCATCACTGTAAATCCGTGACACAAATTATGAAGGAATTTGTAGATAGACTTGTGGTAGTTAAACGGTCTAGAAAGGCGAATAAGTATTGTTGGTTATTGCAGAGATTTGTGTAACTAGAGTTCTATAAGAGGCTTAACTCTCTTAATACCCTTCTTAGAGGGTGATTAGGAGATTGAGTGCTCTTTAGGTGTATTTGTTTTTCGTTTGTTAATGGTAATTTACATTGGTCACCAAAAAAAACTTGCAAGGGAAAATCATCAAAATACTTTTTTTTTGTCAGAAGACAAATGCAACTATGTAGACGACTATAAGAAAAACACACTGCCCTTCAAAAAGTAATTTCTTCTCTTGTAACTCTAAGATTCTCTCTTCAATTGTATTCTCAATCACAAATCTCACAATCCTGCAAATTTGAAAACAACAATAAGCTCCATTCAATGGCATCCAAAGTAGAAGAAATACAACACACACTTGACTGGTTTATATTGCCCTATTCGATGGATTCTATCTTGGGCTTGCTGCTCCACCGCAGGATTCCACCAAGGATCCATTAAGAAAACTAGCAAAGATCAACAGATGAGCCACATAACATGTGCTTATTCAACAGATAAATACAAGTCATAATTGTATATTCAATGAACCAAATAACAGGAACCTGAAGAGTGGTAGATATGCACAAGCCCTCAGAATTTAGAGCGGTTCACAGAAAAAGAAAATATATACTTACATGTGATGCTACTGTAAGATTGAGAGCAACACCTCCTGCTTTCAAGCTCATAAGCAATATCTTGCAATTTGCATCCTCAGTGAATCTTTTAATTGCAGCATCTCTTGCAGCAATAGACATGGATCCAACTAATTGAACACAATTGATGCCCAGCAGCTGAATACACACAATACAAGCTTCTTTTTTGTTAGTCTGAAAAGAGGAAGGGAAAGTAGGAAGGAGAAAGTACATTATGTCTTACATTAAGAGAATACTGTATCAGATCCAAAAACGATGTGAAATGGCTAAAAACTATTCCTTTTGCAGAACCGTCCCTTTCAACCATGTCACTAATATCTTCCCTCTACATTCAATAAAAGTAAAAAATGAGCTAATTTCTGAAGAATTTAGAGCGGTTCACAGAAAAAGAAAATACAAGATCATGAGCTCACACCCCTTGCTCTCCTTGTGAAAAGGAAATAAACCCATAAGACAAAGAAGAAAAGCAAGCTGAGGAGAATATGATGAATGCAATTGCATACCAAAGCTTCTATTTTAGTGCTTGTCTTGAATTTATCAAGCTGAATTCTGTTCAATATACTTGAGGACCTAAACCCTTTGACAGTAGGTTTAGAACTAGAATCTCCCTTATCTTTATTTCCAGTGAAGTCAAATGTGAGGGGTTTGGTACATGAAGGGCATGGCGTTTTCCTCACTTTCAGATAAATATATCGCACAGACCTTGCAAAACACGTGCCTGCAACAAGTAACCTGCAACAATCAAAAAGAGATGCACAGTTCAAAGAAGATTCTGTCGAATGTATAAGGACTCTATACGAGAAGTACTTTTGATAAAATCTCTCTGTCTATGCTGCTGGAAAGAGAGTATCCCAAATGCTCATCCACTTCATGAGAACTCCAACAATTTTTAAGGAGTGTACATACAATATTCAGGCTGACAATGAGCAATTGAAAGGTGCTCAATGTTCTTGGACCTTGAACGGGCCGCATAAAAATAATTTAGTAAACGCAGAAAAGGAGAGAGCTATCAAAATTGAACTTCAGCTGAGTAACATGTTTGATATCTGTTTCTTTCCTTTTCTTCTCTCTCTTTTCCTATTTCTTGGTTTGGGGGAGAGGAGTGGGTAGAGGTGCACAAACTCATGACTGGATCTTACACTGCATCCCGACATAAGTCACATGATTGTTCAAAATCTCTAGCCTCTTTACTGCCACTAGCCAATTCTCTTCAGAGTACATCACAAGGTAACAATGATTAGCTGCCTGCCAATTAAAGAAAGTCATTGGTCAGACATTTTCTGCAATCAAATTTGGCTGATGACCCATAGTAAGACAAATATATGTATGGGAGGCAAGTTCGGACGAAGCAAAAGAAAGGTCAGTACAATTTCTCAATCTTGACTGCTGGCGGACGTATAACTATCGTCCGCAGTCAACCTTACTTCGGTACAAAGGATTGATGTGTCACGACGGGAACCACACTACTGCCGCTGCCCTTCGGGCACGCCTCCTATGCTTATCACTCGCCTACGCTCTTGCAGCATGCCCCCTTCGGGCAATACGGTAGAAACAAGAAAACTAGAAGCAGCCACTTCAAAACTAAGTTCAAAAAAAAAAAAAAAGATTAGCTCAAAATATTAGCTTTTACATGAGAGAATAATTTAAGCAAGAAGCTATGTTTAATAACCTTTAGCAGTTGTCTGATAAGCTGGAATGCATATCAACTAATAATCAACATTTTTGATAACCCCCTTGACAAGATTGTATTAACTATCCATTGTTATCTTCCTACTACACATCCAACCGCCAAGTCGAAAACGATGTAATACTATAGTGATACAATTATACCAAGTAAATGTTTATACAAAAATTACAGCAGAAAAGTGATATGAAACAGAAGATACAAAAAAGTTGCAGAACATTCATATCTATGCACATATAAGAAATGTATTGTCAATTAATAAGGACAAATGGAAAGTGTAGAAAATCACGAGGGTCATGAGTAGGACAGGTCAAGAGAACCAAAGTCGAAGGACATCAACCCCGTGACGGGAGGAAGTTGTATGAAAGGAAGGAAAACAAGAGGAAGTTGAAAGAAAAGGAATAAAGAGTAGAAAGCCTGTGCTCTGATCAATTTATACCAAAGGAGCAAAAAAATATCATTATCACTCTAATCCCCCCCCCCCCACCCCCACCCACACATACACAGTATTTTAATCAGTGATTCTGGATGACTAATTCCACCTATTAAATGACCCTGAATGACAAAAGTATAAACACATGTGCTATTTGATGTTTTGACAAACTTCGGGGATGATGAAACTCCAGTTACCTAAAGAGTTCTTGTTGATAGGGGGAACTGGTGAATAAGTTTGTTATCATCAAAAAGGGGGAAAATGTTATTTTGGAGCTGATATTAAGTTTTGATGATTTAACAAACTTAAAGATCTAACAAGGAATCAAATCCTTTTTATTGGGACTGCTGACAGTGAAATGAATGAATAAACTTAGTGTGAGGAATATTTGTGTGTAATCATCAAAAAGGGGGAAAATGTTATATTCTAGGTGTTTTGATGATTCTCACAAATGCAGGGACCTGAACCTTGGCAGAGTTCTCTTGTCCAGATACAAATGGAGTACAGTTGTAAAGCTGTCATGTCATGTGGTAGGTGAAAAGTGCAGTGTCCTACACCAATAGGAAGAGCAGACGAGATTGTATGCTTCAATGTCTCACAAATGCAGGGACCTGGTCCCAGGCAGAGTTCTCTCGTCCAGATCTATAATGGGGTACAACTGTAAAGCTGTCGTGTCAGAGGTTGGTGAGGCGTTAGCGTACTACACCAATTAGAATGGACGAGGGTGTTTGTCCAACGGGTAATAACTCTTTATGGTTGATATTTTCTACATGACAAACACCATATTAAATTCATTCATCCTAAGAAGAAAGTCAGCCAGCAAGCCTTTTCAAGAACCCACAAAGAAGTTTGCAAGGGACCTGGTCCCTGCAAGACTACGATATGAAAAGGTGACAAGGCAGCCGTCAGAAAAGCTGCCACCTCTGATGTGGTAGGTGAGCAACTTTTCTGAACAACAGGCTTTCATCCAATAGGGTTGTCTCAACGAGTTTGTGTTGATTTTATATAGCCTCTTCCCAAAATACACTCAAGACTTGGCAAAACAAAAACTTGGATTTTCTTTGAAAATTCATAAGCTTTAAAAGAAGGTCATCTTCAAGGAAGAACAATACTCATGCTCAACAAAGGGACCTGATAGAGTGCTGAAGCGTCTTTGTTGAGTTTGAGTTTTGTTAGTTTTTACAACTTGAAAATTCTCAAGAACACTTGCAAAGACTCACTTTCAAGAAGTATTCTCCGGCAAGCACAACAAGGACCTGATCAAGCTGCAAGCATCAGAGTGTGTCTTAGGAGTTACACTTCCGTGCAGATATTGTAAATCTGTTCCTAGTTTATAAAGGATTCAGATATTTGTTTCGGTTTCTAAAAGCCTAAATTAGTTGAGTTTAACTGGTTTAGTGGGCAGCATTGTTTTGCTGCTTAGTCAAATTCTAAGTCATCTAGGAGCTAGTTGATTTAGTAGGTGGTATGGTATCCGCTTAGCAAAGTCTAAGTTATCTAGGGATGATAGCTTAGTGGGCAGTGTTGTATCTGCTTTGGCTCGTCTAAGTGATAGGAGGTATTGCTTAGTGTGGAGATTAGCAGGCTAATCTTATTTTGTAAACTGACTTTTACTTTTGTTTGGAGAAGATTAGTGGAAGCAGTTTGAAAAGTCTTGTGTGACAGGTCGTGGTTTTACTCCTTTGAGCAAGGAGGTTTCCACATAAAATCATTGTGCCTGATTTACTTTGTGTTATTCATTTTCTGCACTTTATTCTGTCGGGGACCTGGACCCAAGAACACTGGTGGACGCGTACATCCAACAATTGGTATCAGAGCTTGGGCTCTCTATCTGGTCAACACCAAGAGAGAGATTCCTGAAGGAAATGACGACACTAGTGAGCATGCAAAGAAGTCAGTCTTCCACAAGACCTCATCTTTTTAAGGGTTAGTTCTATACACACTGGAGGATTAGAATGAGAGACTATCTCATGGCTGAGGATATTGAAGTGTGGGACGTGATATGTGAAGGTCCTTATGTGCCAACCATGGAGGTTAAGGTTGGAGATATAACAAGAGTGATTCCCAAAACTAGAAAACAGTATAATGACTCTGACAAGCAACTAGTTCGGAAAAATCACAAAGCCAAGAAGCTACTTATGTGTGGCATTGGAATGGACGAATACGATTGATCTCTTCGTGCGAATCAGCCAAAGAAATTTGGGATCTGCTGAGAACTACCTATGAGGGCACGAAAGAAACAAGGAAATCTAAGCTATATTTCTTTACTGCTCAGTTCAAAAGTTTCACCATGAAAGAGGTGAACCTGTTCATGACATGCGCACAAGATTCTCCACCATTACAAATGAGCTCATGCTCCTTGAAGAACCAGTCCCCTTGTGTAGACAAGTCTCCAAGATTCTGGAAATTTCTCCCAGATCTTGGACAAATGGTTTTGCGACTGGCAATAAGACGAGGGAACCTAAAGAAATGACTCTGTGTGCACTGTTTGAGCATCTTCAAGCTCATGAGATGCATATAAAAGGGAAGGGTCTCATTTTCAAAGGTGAAGACATGAGGGCAGATCTGACTGGTGATGCTGATCAGAAGGGAGATGCAAAAAGGGATAAATCACTAGCTTCTAAGGTGTCACAAAGTGAAATTTCTAAAATAGATGAGACCGTGAAGAAAGAAAATCACAACAGTGCTACAAGCTCTAGTAACGTATGTTACAAGTGTGATCAACCAGGTCACTCCATTAGAGACTTCTCTATAAACAAAGCTGACCACGGAGAATATGACAAGTCTGGAGAAAGTAAAGACAAAGAGGGGGACCTGGTCCGTCCCAAGCTAAGCAGAACATAAGCCTTTTTCCAGGCAGTGAAGAAGGATGTGGCTGCATGGGAAAATTCCTCAAGTGATTAAGATGATTCTGAGCACTCTAATGATGCTTTCATGGCAAAGTCAGATGAGGAGATGCTAATGAAAAGGTAACCCTATCATATTTCAAGCAAAACTTGAATACCTTTTCTACCAGTAAATTGAGAAAGCTAGCTGTTGTATTACTTGATGTGATAAGTAAGCTAATAACTGAGGATGATCTCGTGAACAATAGCCTAGACATCTCTCAAGATGGAAAAACTGCTTTAGTTCCCCAAATATCTAATATTGAAAATCAAATGGTTATTCTAGAAGCTGAAAATCTAGAAGTGAAGGAAAAGATAAAGGGGGTAACTACTACAGTTTTTAAAGGAAAAAATGAGGCAAGCAGCTTGCAGCTGGAGCTTGAAAATAAGCTGCATACTGCTGAAATGAAGATGAAATTGGCTTTGGAAAGAAATCTTGAGTTGGAGAGGGACCTGGTCCGTGTAAAAGAGGAACTTGAAAAATCTCTCAAATGGACCAATTCCTCTAAGATCCTTACAGATCTAATTGCTCAAGGAAACAACAGTAGAAGAGGGCTGGGCTGTAAGAAGATAGATCCCCCGTACAATCCTCACAGAAAATCTGTTTCTGATGCTGATAATTTGTTATGTGTGCATTGTGGTCGAGATGGACATCTTACAAAGGATTGTCCTGTTTTGAAAAAATATGGAGAAAGTTCGTCAAACTATTCCCAACAGAGGAATAGATTGAAGAAGGGACCTGGTCCTGCTTCTGGTCTCAAGTTGAAGAAAACCAGTTTGCCTTACTGGACAAAAGACTTTCTTATCACTCTATTATCTGCTTACTGGGAACTCCGTCTCAAATGGGTTCCTAAGGCTAACAAGTGATTTGCTATGCAAGTGAGAGGAAGTAGTAACAGTCAGTGGTGGTTCATGAATTGCGGATGCTCAAAGCACGTGACTGGGAAAACTGAAAACTTCCTCTCTCTCAAGGCACTTCAATGTGGAGGTGTCTCTTCTGGCAATGGCAAGAAATGGTGCATTCTTAGTGTAGGCAGGACTTGAAAATATGTGGAATACTCCATTGAAGTTGTGTACTATATCAATGATTGGAGTACAATATTTCAAGTGTTTCACAGATTTGTGATGAACAAAAATGAAGTCAAGTTCTTATCATACAAATGTGTGGTCAATAACTTGCTCTCTCGGGTGATGATCTTGAAAAAAAAGAGATGCAAGAACATGTACATTGCTGATCTGAATACTGCTCGTGGTGACTGTCTAACTTGCCTTAGTACTCAAGGCAAGAATGCTGAGGTATGACACAAGAGACGTGCTCATGTGAGTGCTTCTCTACTGCACAAACTTTTGTCAAAGGACCTGGTTCTCGGTCTGCTCAAAATGAAATTTGCAGATGACAAAGATTGTGACGATGGTGTTGAAGAGAAGCAGATCAGACCATCCTTCAGGTGGAATAAGTAGGCTTTTAATCTTTCAAAGAACTTTCGGACTGAAGTGGTGAACACTACATGTTTTGTGGCCAAAAGGATGATATTGAGAAGTTTGATCTCAATATTGATGAAAGAATAGTTGCGGTATACTCTTCCTCCAGCAAGGCTTATTGGGGAAGAAGCAGAAAATGAATATTTGCAAGAAAAGGAAGTTGGAAGTTTGGTAGAAAGAAAGGAAGATGAGAAGAAGTTGAAAGAAAAAGAATGAGCAGAAAGCCTTTGCTCTTATCAATTTATATCCAAGGAGAAAATGTTATTTTCACTCAAATTGAAGCAGCAAAGAGAGTCAATTAGAAAACAAAAACATGAATGCAAGCATTAACTACAATTATCAAGAATGTTCAAGGTTCCACACATGTCAAGCATTTATAAAGCATTGTCTTGGTACCTTCCGTAGGCATGCGATCATAGCAAAAATGTGAAAATGTGAAAATAGTCAGAGTTTCAGCCTGTACATATCTGCACAAAAATATAAAAATCCTCCATTGGAATAAGTACAAGCAAAGGGAGCTAGACCTTATCTTATCAATCCTAACGAGGTTAAAAACCTCTACTTTTAACAACCATGAAGAAAACAAGAGCTAGAGAGAATAAGGTGTTCTATGACCATCATAGAGGATGCTTAAGTAATGCAAAATACTTAAAAAGATAGAATGGTTTCCTAAAGTAACCTGGAGTATTTTTCTCGTCTTCTTCATCAAATATGTCCAATAGCTCTTTATAGTTCATCACTATCACTTTTTCTTTGGTTTATTGGATCTTGTTGACATTGTCATGTGATTCTGTTTTGCTAGTCGCATCGACAGGTGTCTTGAAACAAATTCCTCAGCAAAGATGTCCTCATTTTGTAGGTTATCAAATCTATGCACGGTGTCCATCATCTGAATCTGTAACCTCATCCCTTTGTTCTTCAGTAATGAGCTGAAAGGAATTTCAGATACACGAAAATTATCAATTCAATTAAACAATTACACCAACTATTCAAAGCATTAGTTAACATTTCAATATGGATCCGATAAGGAATTTGACAGCAATAGGAGAAATATCTTCTTCGTACTTTCTGCTAATGACTCAAATGATGGGGAATTTTGTGGGAAGAAAAATATTTCCCCAAATTCGTCACGCCCTTTTTATTATCTAGCATGATGGCATGTGAACTAGAATCCCCATTATATTTTGTAAGGATGAGACAGTCTTTAACTTGTGAACACAAACGCAAAGTTTTCTGCTGCAGGTTAGATGTTCGCTGAATTGCCTGAATGAGAATAGTGAGGCGTAAAATCAGTGTGGATTCTTTGGAAAGGGGTTGGTAACGTGCTAGGGAAGGATCCTGTTCTCCCGTGATTAACTTATTAGCCTCTTTTGATTAGTTTTTGTTTGGCTTATTACATTGAGATACCCTTAAACTTTTATTAGTAAATTTCATTTAGATACTTGATTTGTGACTTGTTTTAATTGAGCATTTGAACACACGATAAAGTGTTCTTATTTTAAATTATGGAAAATCTTTGGGTGTATTTTAAATGTCCATTACTTATACAAGCTTAATCAAACGCATTAGCTCAATAAATTGTTAAAGCTAAAGTTGTTCCAATTGAGGTTATTATTGTCTATTAATGCAGTGCAGCAAGTTGAGTTAGTTTAAGTCACGATGCAAATGGTTGTACTCATGGTTCAGCTATATATATGAACAAACTTTTTCATGTCAACTTCATCAAATTGCCTTTGCAAGTCTTTTATATTATTTCAATAGCAAAAAGAAGTTAATAAAAGAAATTTGAAGTCATTTCAACTTCAAGGAGAAAAAGGAAACCGCTTTAGACTGCAGCAAGGGGAAATCAACATACAGAATAAACAGAGTTCCTTGTGCAGCAGGCATAGGCATTATTGGAAGCCACATGTTTGGATCTCATTGTTGGATAGCGTTGTTGGCAGAATGTCACCAGTCTTTTAACTGAATGCAGAAACTTCCTCGTTGTCTCATCATTAATTATACGAGCAACACTATTTGTGTGAATCTTCTCACGGGCTGATCGTTCATGAATACAAACCATAGTAACACCAATAGATAAAGGTGCATTACCAATGGCTATCTTATTAACGTATTGATACATTGCAGCAGTATATTGCCTATTCACAACTAGTCATCATTAAATAACCTTTCAAGTAAATTTGCTAATTCTTTGAACTCCCAAATGGCTTTCTATATGCAATTCATACATTGACAAGCAAAAAGAAATGGATGGATGATGCAGACAACCAGATGATTAATTATGTTTACTAGAATTCTGTTTCTGCCCATGAGCTTCATATGCCAATGTTTTTTGCAAGGATCCACATTTCCATGACATTGCCTTGAGGGTATGGATTATGATGCACTTTTTATCATGAAAGTGAAGCTAAAATGGAAGGAAATAATAAAACAATTGATGAAGCTAATGACTGTTGAAGGTGATTCATATCAATTAAGATGCAGAAGCAACAGAAACACTCTTTGGACAGATCAAACTCCATGCAACATAAAAGCAAATGTCAGAACACTTCGTACAAAATTTTGCTAGAAGCTGAACAAAGCACATGTCAATTGGTTTGTCAAACCGAAGAAATAGAACATATCAAAAGTGATAATAAAATAGGGATATCAAGTCCTCAGTTGTTAGTTTTCCTAAGGCCTCTGAAGAACCACCAATTGTCCTGTAATCAGAGGAAAAACAAACAGTTAGCGAAAAATGGTTCTCAAGAGAAAGAGCGGAGGAAGGGAGCAAAGAAGGAATCTAACAAAAGATTGACAATAACAACATGCAAAGGAAAATCATCAAAATACTTTATTTTTGTCAGAACATATATGATACTATGTAGACGACTATAAGAAAAACACACTTGCCCTTCAAAAAGTAATTTCTTCTTCTCTTGTAACTCTAAGATTCTCTCTTCAATTGTATTCTCCATCACAAATCTCACAATCCTGCAAATTTGAAAACAACAATAAGCTCCATTCAATGGTATCCAAAGCAGAAGAAATACAACACACACTTGACTGGTTTATATTGCCCTATTCGATGGACTCTATCTTGGGCTTGCTGCTCCACTGCAGGATTCCACCAAGGATCCATTAAGAAAACCTAGCAAAGATCAAGAGATGAGCCACATAACATGTGCTTATTCAACAGATAAATACAAGTCATAATTGTATATCAAATGAACCAAATAAAATGAACCTGAAGAGTGGAAGGAATGCAACACTAGATATGCACAAGCCTTAAGAATTTAGAGCGGTTCACAGAGAGAAAAAATAGATCCTTACATGTGATGCAACTGTAAGATTGAGGGCAACACCTCCAGCTTTCAAGCTCATAAGCAATATCTTGCAATTTGAATCCTCAGTGAATCTTTTAAGTGCAGCATCTCTTGCGGCAATAGACATGGATCCAACTAATTGAACACAATTGATGCCACACAGCTAAATACACACAACACAAGCTTCTTTTTTGTTAGTCTGGAAAGAAGAGAAAGTAGGAAGGAGAAAGTACCATTATGTCTTACATTAAGAGAATATTTTATCAGATCCAAAAACGATGTGAACTGGCTAAACACAATTCCTTTTGCAGAACCGTCCCTTTCAAACATGTCGCGAATTTCTTCCTTCTACATTCAATAAAAGTAAACAATGAGCTATTTCTGAAGAAATTAGAGCGGTTTACAGAGAAAGAAAATACAAGATCATGAGCTCACGACCCTTGCTTTCCTTGTGAAAAGGAAATAAACCCATAAGACAAAGAAAAAAAAGCAAGCTGAGGAGAATATGATGAATGCAATTGCATACCAAAGCTTCTATTTTAGTGCTTGTCTTGAATTTATCTAGCTGAATTTTGTTCAATATACTTGAGGACCTAAACTCTTTGACAGTAAGTTTAGAACTAGAATCTCCCTTATCTTTATTTCCAAAGAAGTCAAATGTGAGGGGTTTGGTACATGAAGGGCATGGCATTTCCCTCACATCTTCAGCTAAATATATCATACACGCCCTGCAAAACACGTGCCTACAACAAGTAACCTGCAAAAATCAAAAAGAGATGCACAGTTCAAAGAAGACTCTGTTTAATGTATAAGGACTTTATACTAGAGGTACTTTTGATAAAACTCCATGTCTATGCTGCTAGAAAGAGAGTATCCCAAATGTTCATCTGCTTCATGAGAACTCCAACAATTTTTCGAATTCCAAAGAGAGTAAATGGCATTTGAAGAGTGTACATACAATATTCAGGCTGGATTTGAGCAATTGAAAGGTGCTCGATGTTCATAGACCTTGAACGGCCAAGCACAAAAACAATTTAAGAAATGCAGAAAAGGACAGAGCTATCAAAAATTGAACTTCAGCTGAGTAACATGTTTGGTATTCCTTTCTTCTCTCTCTTTTCCTATTTCTTGGTATGGGGGAGGGGAGTGGGTAGAGGAGTGAAAACTCACTACTGGATATTCCACTGCATCCTGACATAAGACACATGATTGTTCAACATCTCCAGCCTCTTTATTGCCACTAGCCAATTCTTTTCTAGAGTACATCACAAGGTAAGGATGATTAGCTGCCTGCCGATTAAAGAAAGACATTGGTCAGACATTTTCTGCAATCAAATTTGGCTGATGACCCATAGTAAGACAAATATATGTATGGGAGGCAAGTTCAGACGAAGCAAAAGAAAGGACAGTGTCAGTATTTGTGCTCATATAATAGAAGGACAAGAAAACTAGAAGCAGCCACTTCAAAATTTAGTTCACAGAAAAAAGATTAGCACAAAATATAAGCTTTTGGATAAGAAAACAATTTAAGCAAATAGTTATGTTTAGTAACCCATCAACTAAGTCTTCCATAGTCAAATCTTTACTCCAACTTTACCTATTTGAGTAAAATTTTGACAACCAACTATTTGTGATAACCCCCTTGACCAGATTGTATTAACTATCCATTGTTATCTTCCAACTACACATCCAACCATCCAGTCGAAAACGATGTAATACTATAGTGATAAAATAATACCAAAATAACAGCAGAAAAGTGATATAAACAGAAGATACAAAAAGAAGTTGTCGAACACTCATATCTATGCACACATAAGAAATTTATTGTCAATTAAAAAGGACTATGGGAAAGAGCAGAAAATGAATTTTGCACGAAAAGAAAATTGGAAAGAGATTGTGTGACCAAATCATGAGGGTCATGAGTAGGGACAGGTCAAGAGAACCAAAGTAGAAGGACATCAACCCCATGACAAGAGGAAGTTGTTGGAAAGGAAGGAAAACGAGAAGAAGTTGAAAGAAAAAGAATGAAGGGTAGGAAGCCTGTGCTCTTATCAGTTTCTATCCAAGGAGTAAAAACTATCATTTTCACTCTCGTGGGGGG
>JAJOOR010010160.1:0-24399 GCA_036250505.1 Solanum acaule | reverse complement strand
TGTAACTGTCACAAATCTTTGTTCCGTTCTTTCTTTGAAGGGCAATTTCTTATCCACACATCATTTAAGAGGTATTTTGTTCGTCATTTTCATTTGTGTTTGAGCAGAATATCAAATTTACTGTTTTGCCTTTTATGTCTAAATTGATTGTCATTCTGTATGTTGATAGAAGCTGATAAAGACAGGGTATTTTGTCAGATAGTGTAATTTTAAGGATGTTAGGCTATAAGATTTTGATGTTAACCCAGTGAAAAAGGAAATATTTCTGATTCAGCACATTCTATGTTTGAATTACATTTCTTCAGGATATGTTGCTTTGTTTTATAGAAGAAATCCAACGACAAAAATAGGAATAGGTAGTAGACGTGACATAGATCATTGTATTAGTGATATAGGCTTTCAAATAGTGTAACCAGATGCTGGTTGGGTGCCATATTCGGAAGGGTGATGCAATTTTGGATTCTTCTTGAATGGAAGTGCATAACTTAGAAATTCTTTGACAACAGGGGAGGAATTACATGGTCTGGAAGGGGTTCAAATTGAATCATCTTTGTTGGAAAATTATACTGTGGAAATAGGGCAAAACAATTAGTACTATATTTGTATACAAATTGTTTAATTTCCTTGACATAAGGGAAGATTCTAGTTTAGTAGCAAAGGTGGCTAAATAGTTGTTTTAAGTTGCAGGTTTATTTGAATCTCCTTGTTAGAATACCTGGCTTCATCGCAGCTCAGCAAAAATGGTCTGTCGTGTCTGATTATTTGCTGGAGCTAACATCATAAAATTTATCCAACTTGTCATGTAGGGCAAGGGAAGCAAGGACGGACTCAAAAGAAGTCAGTTGAGCAATGATTGCAGTAGATAATGTGGAGATTGGCCTTTCTTTGGCACCAATGTGCGGCTTATTAAGATTAAATGGACCATTCAGGTTCAGTCTGTATAAAATTTTTGTAGTCGTTTTCAATTAACCAGGCAATGTAAATTTTTGCAGTTTCGATTGTAATATGCAACTTTTGGTATCACTTGTATCAAGCTCGAGTATAGTGACTTAGATAGACTGTAATAACAGCATCATTCTTTTTTTTCCCCTAGAGATAACTTCCCCCCTACACTTCTCTTTGTGCCCAGTTTGTGTAAAATGACATCTGCAATACAGAAAGAATGCAACTGAGTAAAAGGTTGTTGCAACATACTAAGACATTTCATTTCCTGATTGAGTTCTTTTCTGCAACAAGTAGTTCTTATCCATAGCTGGTGAAATTCTTCTGAAGGAGAATCTTAGTAGCTTAGTTGGTTGCTTGGCTGTCTGAACTTTCACTTTGTTGGTGATGGTGGGCAGGGACTGAGCTACCCTAGGGCAAGACCCCTTCGTCGGAAAATTACATTGTATATATAGGTCAAAATTTGATTTAATGAATATATATACAAGTGTTAACACATCTTGACATGAGTTGAATGTTGAACATTTAGTGTAGTGGTTAAGGGGTTGCAAAAGTTGTTTGAGGTTGGGTTTGATTCTTGATAGCTGTATTAACCTTTTTACTTTATATTTTGTCCCCCCTTGATAAAAATTCTGGTTTTGCCACTGTTGGTGAGGGTTTGATTTCCCACCTCGTAACCCATTCCCATTTTCTATTTTCCCCAACCCCCAAGTTTTTAAAAAAGAAGGTGAAATTCTTCTGAAAGAGCAGTGATTCATCATTTCTAGCAACTTGCATGACTTTGCTGTTACATTTGACTTAACATGGTATTCTTGCAAAGTAGTTTCCATCCTTAATCTTAACTTGAGCCTATCTTGAATGAAGTCGGAGAGCAATGGTAAGTCTGTCTCCATGTGATTTATAGATTATGGGTTCGAGTTGTGAAATTAACCTTTGGTGTTTATATCGGTGTACACTCAGGGGCGGCTTAACATAATTTGAGGCCTAAATTGAAATTTTAATTAGAGGCCTAAAAGTTAAATAAATTTTATTTGTATTTATTTATTTTCTAAATTTTTAGATGTAAATTATTCCTTAATATCTTTTTTATAAATGATTTTTTCAAATACTTTTTTTAAATTATTATTTTTAAGCAAGACTTTATCAATTCAACATTGAAAAACATTATTTTATTGAGACAATTATTATATGAATCAATAATATAGTTCTATAAGTAATAAGTTGATAAATTTTAAATAAAGATAAGAGTTAGAATCATAGAATTTGATTCAAAAAGTTGAAAACTTGGTATACCTTACTTTAATATGAAAAGTTACGAAGAAATAAAAGAATATTTGTAATATATTTTGTTCAACACTTTATTGATTCATATTTTTGGCAGAATATTACTCTAACTATCAAAGATTTGAAGAAATAGAGTGTAGAAGGAGTTTAAAAGGATAAATAATGTGAGTGTTGGCGAAGAAAATATAATAATAATAATAATAATAATAATAATATATATATATATATATATATAATTAATTAATTTTTTTCATGAAAAAATTAAACATGAATTTTATTTTTTATAGAAATTTGAGGCCCCTAAAAATTGGGGGCCTAAGGCATTGGCCTAAAAATTCATAGGCAAGAGCCGGCCCTGTGTACACTACCTACATTATACTCCATCGGAGTGTGATTTTTTCTTGAACTCTGCTTGTGTCCTTAACTTGAGCCTATGTTTGTGCACCTTTTATTACTCTTCACATTTGGTCATGAAATTTGATTAAATTTTGATAATCTGATCTTTAAACATTTTAAATTTTTGGTAGAAATTTCATGTCAAATTTGAATTTTTTTCTAAATAAAATATATGTCCAGACGTACCGCAAGGCGTAAAGAGTGAGGTCATAAGCATCATCTATATCGTAAAATTGATTGATTTTCAAGTTTCAATTTCAAAATTTATGAACAAGGGGAAGCCAAATTTAAGAAAAAAGACGAAAAGGAAAACAAAAGATTTGACTAGTAGCTATTAGCTAACGTTACATTTTTGGGATAGCAACATTAGTGTACTAAAGAGAGAGAAAAAACAGCCGTGATCATTGAGTGGCTGGTTTCTTGGTAGTTTCCTCCCAGGAAGAAAATGATCAAAATAATCCTTCAAGTATACAAATTGAATTATTTTGATCTTTGGTATGCCTCTCTTAATTGAAATAGTCCATCATATATATATATAAAGAACTAAATTTGCTCGGGAAAAAGGATAGTCAAATCTAAATTATATAACAAAGTTTCAGAGTAAATCTAGACTCTAAGACCATTTTGACAGTTTAAAAACGAATTTAACTATTTAACCTTGTAAAATAAATTCATATATTATAAGATTTATGCCTTAATCAATAAGGACAAATCTAATTCATTTTTTGTAATGTAAAGAAAAAATATAACAACATCAATTATTAACAAAAAGTAGAGGAGCATCATATTGAAAAAGTTTGGAGGCAATTCTTCACATTTTATATTTATTTAAAGCAATAATTAAGGCGCTTCACCTGTTTAGTTTCATGTGTACATTTTCATTCTTGCCTGTTCCAATTTAATAAGAGGGTAAATTGAGTGTTCTTAAAAAGTCAGCTTCACTCTAGAAACATTTAAATAATATGTTTTTTTTTTATTGATCGATTTTATAAATTTTGGTTCCATGTTTTCCCAAGTCCACATACGTTAAAATAATAATAATAATAAAAAAAAAAAATATAAAAAAAAAAATAAAAATAAATAAAATATATATATATATATACAATCTGATGTGGCACCTCTCTATGGGCAGCATTCCTATTTATCTTTTATCTCATTTTTTTGAATTTTTTATCTTCATTTTCTGTTTTTATTTGGATTTTCAAAAAACCGAAAGTATTTAAATGCATTACCCAATTAATTATGTTTCTTCAAAAGTTCCATTACACTAATATACATTTAAGTGAATGGAAGATGAAAAGGTAAAAAAAACTTCCATAAATGGAAGATGAAAAGATAAAAAAAATTTCATTTTTCATAACTGCTTATATTTGTTTAGCCTATAAAGTAAACATATTTGAGTATTTGTAACCAACAACAATGAAATCATTCACTTTGCCTCTCATTCTTCTTCTGATGTTGTGATGATGACGACGACGACGATGAATATACGGATATCAAATTTCAACGTGGAAATGTCCAACAAATTAGGCCTTGTAATTTTTTAAGAAAAGAGAAAGTATCGGAGAAATGTCATGCAACACACGTCTTTCTTTAAAATAAAAGACTTTTTGAATGTTCATTCCTCCTACAAGGAGATATATATTGTGAGAAACTTTTTAAATTTGACTGAAAATTAATAGGAAGAGTGATTAGTGCTTCAAAGGGTAAGAAAATTATTTGGAGAAAAAACAATCTATTTGTGGAATTCATATCAAATTGGAGGAGGATAAGCAAAAAATCTATTTTGTAATTTAAAAAAAATACAAAATTAGTGCATATATTATTTCTTTCAACTTCTTTGTTCTACTAATTTCTTTTGATTTTGTCTTAATTTTTTATGTCCCTTTAGTTATAGTTTATTTTATTTATTTCTAATTATAGTTTTCTTTCGGCATTTTTTTTTCCTGATTTTATAAGAAAAGATGATTATCTTTAGTTCATTTCATCATCAATTCTATTAATGTCTTTTACTTTCTTACCTTAATCTCATATTAATGTAATTTATAATATTTTCTTAAATAACTTTTTTTTTTCAATAACCTTGCGTTATTTATTTTTCCTTCAAATTATAATTTTATATCCATTTAATAATGTATTTTGTATATGTCTTCCGCTATGACATCTTTTAAATATATTATTTTTCAGCTCAACTAACTAGATTAAAAATTCGTGCAAAATATAATCCTATCAAGCAGCTCGCTACGAAAGCTAGCGCCCTGTGAGCCCTCCATCATTAGAATTGTACATATATTTCTACAAAAGTTGATTTATTATTTTTTAATCATCTCTTATATTAAAGATTTATATTTATATGTAATGATAAATTAAATAAAAAATACGATGTGACAATCGTCTTAGTCTTATATTAATATTTATTAATTTTTATCAATTATTTTGACATTTTTTAAAAATAATTGCTCAAAAATGAAGTTATTCTTCCAAAAAAAAAACTTTGCCTCGATATTTATTTTAATTTTTGATATTTTTTCTAATTTTAAAAGGCTTAAAATTTACCTTAAAATTTTATAAAATATTAAAATTAAATGATCATATTTAATTCCTACCATCATTACTATTACTCCTATTAATTTATTTTATTTTCTTTCCTTAATCTCATCATTAATGTTATTGATATTATTTCCTTAAATCATCTTTTTTCCTTTCTTTGTTTTTTTAATTATTTATTATCCTAGAAATACGTAATTATCACTTAATAAGAATTGCAAAATAAAGTTTACAGAATTTGATTTGCCTCTTACCATCATTACTATTACTCCTATTAATTTATTTTATTTCCTTTCCTTAATCTCATCATTAATGTTATTGATATAATTTCCTTAAATCATTTTTATTTATTTATTTATTTATCCTAGAAATACGTAATTATCACTTAATAAGAATTGCAAAATAAATTATACCTAATTTGATTTGCCTCTTTTTAAAAAATAAAATAATTTTTTGAGCAATAATAATAATAATATAATTCCTCAAAAATGAAGCTACTCTTCCAAAAAAAAATTATGCCTCAATTTTATTTTATTTTTGACATTTTTTCTAATTTTAATAGACTGGAAATTTTATCTTAAAATTTTATAAAATATAAAAAATGACCATATTTAATTCCTATTACCATCAGCTATTAATCTCTTTTACTTCCTTACCTTAATCTCATCATTAATGTTATTTATATAATTTCCTTATCACTTCTTTTCCTTTCTTTATTATTTTTTCTTTCCTTTTATTTATGTATTCCTTGAAATAAGTTATTATAATTTAATAGGAACTGCAATTTTTTTTAACATAACTAGATTTTCTGTTTTTTGAAAAAATTGAACAACATTTTATCTATCAATTTTTTTAAAAAATTATTTACATTTAATATTGTTAAATTAAAAAGGGGGAATATATAGAGAGACCAAACAAGACATTTAACTAATTTCTCAGTTTTTAAATTTTTTTCTTGCATTATACATTAAAAAGTTTGTTGAATCCTAAATATAAAAGAAAATATGCCATTACATTTTCAATAATTAAGGTTATAACTACAACACAATTCAGAAAATTAATGCTATAATTGTTCCTTTCCTCATAACCATTCTCTCCATAATTGCATCATTAAGGGAAGGAACCATTACTAATTTAAAAATTCAAAAGTCATGTTACTTAGTGTGTGTTTAGAATAGGTATTTAATTAACTTATTTTAAAGTTATTTTTAACTTTTAAATTATTTTTTAATTTTGAAAATGTTTGAGAAATACAAGACATGCTTAATTGAATGAATTTAAAAAAATAAATCAAAAGTCAAAAGTTGAGTGTTTCCAACTTTTGTCTTTCGTTTATAAATCACTTTAAAAAACTTCAATCTAAACACTTCCTTATACTTAAAAGCCCAGTGTTGAAAATAAGCAAAACACATTTAAAAATTATATTGAAGTTCTATAATTTTCAAAGGTTATTATGGTGCCATATTCTTTGCCAAAATTTATATTTCTTTTTGATTTTTTTAATTATGTCCTTACTTACTTTGTTTTTTTTTTAATATCGATTTTAATTGCATGTGTTTTTCCATGGGCTACATAGTGTTTAAAATGAAATTCAATGGGCGATTGACGTGATAGCAAACAAGGGGAAGAAAGAACCTCATGAGTAAAGATGATGCAAATTATTATTCTTACAAAATCTTTATTCAAGATATAATTTTAAATATGCAATGTCCATTCACGATTTCAACATCCCTAAAATAACTTTTTCACCTTCTAAGTAGGTGTTCGGACATAGAAGATTTTTTTTTAACAATCATGTTATTTCAATTTTAGGAAGATTATTGAAACGTGTTTTGTTATACTTATTACAAATAATATTTAAAATAATGTTCATGCTACAATTTACTTAATTAAATATAGCTTCAAAAGTGGAAAGTGAGATGAAAAAATAATTTCAAACTTGAAATATAACTTCAAGTTGGAAAGCTGTATTTGAAATTTTCATTATAATATATCATTTTTAAAAAATAAAATAAAAAATTATTCCAATCCAATGGGATACAAGTTTTGCTAAAGAAAAAATATTTTTAATAGTAACTTTATTTTTATTTTTTTGTCATATAGAAGTATGAATGGTAGCATTGTCATTTAGGTGCTATTATATATAATTGAGAGTTAAAATTAAGCTTACCAATATTTGTCTATGGATAATTAAGAGAATATTATTCATATGTCAAAAATATAAAGAAGGTTACTATGTTCAACTATATATTTCATCTTTTATTTTATTTTTAAAAGTTAATTAGAATAAAAAGAAGAGTAATTTGACATTGGTCATGTATAAGAATAATTGTACTATTTCATTGAACTCATCATTTTAAATAAATTAGTCTTACTCAAATTTAAAATGTATAACATGTCCTTAGTAAAAAATGAAGAAATCAATATCACAAAATAGGATCATAGTCCTGTTTTATTTTTTTTACGGGGAAAATCTAATTCAAAATGACAATTATTTTTAGTGGTGTTTCAACTTATCATGTTAATTCATTTTATTCTTTGGTGTCATTTGTTAATAGGTAAAAAAAAATGTGGCTCTAAACAAACTAAATTCTCTCATTTGTTTCAACTTAATTTTAAAAAAATCATTTTTAATTTTAATAACATTCGTGCGGTTAAGTTCACTAGTGTATATTAAAATCAAAATAGGCCAAACACATATGCAGACCCTTAACCTTGTTCCTAAATTTCATTTTGGCACTTCAACTCAACCTTGTTTCATTTTAACCCTTCAACTCTAATTTTTATGTTCCATTTTGGCACTTCTTTTCAAAGAATCAACAAAGTGGGATGTGTGTACTTCACATGCCATTATTGTGTTTAAAAAATAATGGATGAACATCGTTTTTTTTTTAATTTTTTTTTTTTTAGAATTTCTGTACATTATTGTGTGAAAAAATAATTGGCGAAAGTGTGTTGGTTTTTTTTTTTTAAACAATTAGTTAATTGAAATAACATCACATATATTTTTTTTCATATCTAGTCTACTTGGACCAACTCAAATATCAGCTTTCTGATTTTTTCATTCAACTAAACACGAGTAAAAAAAACTCATGTTCGTTGCTAATTAATAACACTACAAAAAAATGTTGAAACTCGATAGATTTGTTGGGTTGTCATTGATTTTTTTAAGAAGGAAAATCGACGCACTTTTGTCAGTTATTTTTCAAGCAAAAATATAGGAAAACTCTTTAAAAGAAATTGTTACTTTTTTTATATAAAAAAAACAATGATAATCCGTTAGTTTTAATTTTTTACAATAATTAACGGATGATCGTCGATTTTTAAAATGCAAAATTGCAGTTGAATAACATATATAGAAATAAAGAAATCATAAAATTAATATTTTGTGTTAAATGGTACATAAAAAAAATAGAGTTGAAGAATTTTTTATTTTTTTTAAGAATGTGTGATGCACACTCTCTGTCACATCACTTAGAAGTGCCAAAATGGAACATAAAAATTGGAGTTGAAGGGCTAAAATGGAACAAGGTTGAGTTGAAATATCAAAATGAAATTTAGGGACAAGTTTAAGGGTTTGCATGTGTTTGGCCATCAAAATATGGTTCAATTTTATATGTATATGAGGGACTATTTCTGTCAAAAGGTATAAATTGAAGATCAAAATAGATCAACTTCTATACCTTATGGACTAATTTGATTATTGTTTCAACTTTTAGGAGCAAAATCGTTTGGATAGGGCCCACATGGAAGGATAAGTGGGGCCCAAACATGCATTAGAATGAGTCCTTTATCAACCCGCCATATTAAATACCCGAAAGTCTAGAGTCGCGCATGTAAATTTACAAAATTATCCTCGCATCAATTTCTAATTGACATTATCATCCTTTTTGTGGTTCCTTAGCGGCGTAGGTCTCCTTGTATTACAACTACAAATACGACTCGCTGTTTCACCTTCTGTCACTCTCTCCACTCTCCGCTTCGTTCCATAACACATAATTTTGCTTGCCGCCGTTTACCGACTCACCGCTGCGCCGCTCCTCCTTCTCCGCCGTGCATTCCAAAACATAAGGTAAGAGATTGAATTCTCTCGTTTCAGAATTCTGATGAATTTGATGATTTGTTAGGGTTTTACCTTTTTATTGTACGTGTAATATGGAATCTGAGATTGTCATCTTCTGATTGATTTACTTTTCTCGCTTCTGAATTAGAAAGCAGCCGGAATTGTTAAGTCGGTGTTTTTGTCAATTCCGTCCTCTGACTCTGTTTTGGATACGAAATTCTGGACGTTTGATATCTCTAATTTAATTTTTGGTGATTAAATGGAGTGTTAGGGTTTTCTTCGCTTATATAAATTTGGATTTTATAATATTAGAATGAAAAGAGCTTGATTATATAGAATCCAATTAGTTTAGTTTGTGATTGAGGTGTAGTTAATTGATTTGATCTCTGCGTTTTATCATAACTTCAGTTATGTGTGTTATTACATTTTGTTATCAATCTGAGTTTTTGTGATCTCGTTTAGTAGTACTGATGCTTAAATTTCCTTATCTTTCTGAGCAGAATTGCATTCATAGCTGTCGGAGATGGGATTTAAGAAAGTTTATAAGGCATTGCAGGAGATTTTTCCTGAGGTATGATGATATTTTATATCAGTTTAAGATTCTGTAATATGCTTAAGTTTTCTTTTGAGCTTACGGTGAAGTGGCATAATTTTAGCATCTGTGAAGCATATATCTTTAAAGCAATGTAGAATATCAATTCACATTCGAGGACATCGAATGAACTCTGTTATTAATGTGTTGAAAGTCACAACTTGTTACAAATGTAGGTTCCCCTATGAAATTATGTTCCATAATCATACAATTCTAACAATATTACTCCCTTTGTCCTCTTTTAGCTCCAATTTATATGATAATCATCTGCTAGTGTTCTACTAATAATATTATTCTATACAACTTTCACAAGTTTCTAGAATTTAAATTTGTTGAACCAATAATTATCTATATGATGTTTCTCCTACGTATGAAGTTTTCAATTATTATTGTTTATATTTTCTTCTACCTCTACTTATATAATCCAAGAATAAAACTAGTATCTTCTACTTTATCCCAATTGGTTAGTTAAAAATGTGTCAGAGTGCATATTTGATGTTTTTACTCCTTGGGATGTTTGAAGTCTTTTGTCTTCAAGTGTTTTTGAATCGATTTTGATGATAGTAAATAAAAATGATTTTCCATCATTATCCTCTGAAAGTGTCTTTCTGAATTATCCATATGAAGTTATTTTGAGATTTGCTGCAAAACATGTACCAAGAAAAGATAAAGTTTGAGCGCTCTGTTTTCTTAATTGGTCAGGTTGATTCTCGAATTCTTAGAGCTGTTGCTATTGAGCATTGCAAGGATGCTGACACGGCTGTCGAGGTGGTCCTTAATGAAGTTATCCCCTGCTTGACTAAGCTTCCCTCAACTTCTTCGGAGCATAGTGGGGTTACCGTCATATCATCTGAAGGTAAGGCCTAATTTTGGTGAAACTGCAATCTTTTCTCTGGTTAAATCTGAACATTTACCTGAGTTCTTGAATTTGGAAGCTCTCCATATTCTTTGTTACTGGATTTATCAAACTGAAGTATTTTTTTCCCCATATGCTGCCTGCCTCAGCTGCAGTAGATGCTAATGGGGCTCCACAGCCTGATGCTTTTCTTCTTCACAATACAAAAGACTCAGATGAACTGCAAAATGGCTCATCATTCTATGATGCTGGTTGTGGACATCATCAAACAATTGAAGATACTGATGGTGAATCCCTTCAGAATTATCATGATGCTGTTGGTGGAGATCATGTACCGCTTGAAGTTGATGGAGGTAGGACACCGGTCTCGGTGGAGAAGTGTGATAAAAGTAAAGACGAAGTTACTGCCTACGAACCCTGCCAAGTCATGCATGTCATGTCAAATGCTGAAGGTGAGGATATTGATGATGCACACTTGCTAATTGAAAATGACAAATGTGGACACTCTGCAAGTCCTGAAGCAACTTCTTTCACAGCAAACAAAAACAATGGAGCTGAAGTTGCTGACAATCAGCTTTGTCTGCCTACGGAATGTGTTGTTCTGCATAATACCCTTGAAGGAACTGAGAACTCATCTTTTGATGATTCTACTGTACTTATGCACAAAAGGATATTTGAAGAAGTTTCTACAGTGGACAATCAGGACATGAAAGATCCCGAGAGTCAGGTTGCACCCTTGAGTGTTCAAACTTTATGTGGTTCTGAAGATAGTATAGAGTTTGTGGTTGCACCAGATGTGCATAACTTTGAGCTAGAAAAAACAGAACTCAGTCTTCATCAAAAAGAAAAAACAGAACTCAGTGATTCAGTCGATGCTACATCTAGTGAAGATTTGGCGGGTGTAATTGTTGTAACTAAAGAAGAGTCTATGCCAAATTCAGTGGTCACTGCATCAGGTCAAATTTGTAGTATTGACCTTCTTGAGGATATGATGACAGAAGCCAAAAGTAACAAGGTACACTTTATATAATTTTTCCAAACTAAGTATTCCACGGAATGTGAACGACTAACAGAAACTGTGCTAAATATGTTAGTATCCCTCTAGATTACCTTGCCAGTGTAGTCGTGCAAAGTTGGGAGTATTAGCTGCTTTCAAGTGGAAGTCAACAGGCGCCCTTAGGCATAGTTCGGTTGCACATGTAGGATTTGCTTTTAGTGGTATCTGTTATGGTTTATATATATTATTTGTGCTTCAATTGCAGTGAGAAGTTCCATTGCTGCTTATCTATGCCAAATGTTCATCAATTAGGTTTTACTAAGGTATATGCATTTTCTCCTCTCTCTGTTACTGTAAACTGTTGTCAGCTACCAATTCACTGGAATTAGGGATGGCAATGGGGTGGTGCGGATGCGGGGCGGGGCGGGTCAAAGCCTTAACTTTTTAAAATTATGCGGGGTGGGTCTCCTCCTTTCTTGTGTTCTAATTCTAAACTCTTATCATGAACTTAATTTTATACACCATCTTAGAAGAATTGTTTTTATGTAGAGTTTAACAGGTAGATCCCTCTTATTTATACATTTCACAGTGGTGTTTAATATACAGATTTTTTTTTCTCGAATTGTAATTCCAATTTCTTTTTATTTTCCCAATATGCTCCCACTAGGCCACTAGTAAGACAGCTTCAGGTAAGAATTCTAGGTAAAAAATTGGTTGCAGTTATGAACTTTGACAATTTGCAATTCTTTGATTTAAGTTTATTCTTCTTGCATATCTTTGATTTTAGTTTATTCTTCTTGCATATCTTTGATATTAGTTTATTTTTCTTTCTAATTTTAAGTAGAAAATTGGGGATTAATCCACTGTGAACAATAAGTTAGTCTTGGAACTAAGGACGCACATGTGGCAGTAATAACTTCAAGTGGGGTAGGGTGGGTTCGTGGGGGTTTATGTGGAGCGGGTTAAAAATAAAAAGAATGTTATGCGGGGTGGGGCAGGGCGGGTTGAGAATTTTGTGGGTTTGACTATACCCGTCCTGCCCTAGTGCTATCCCTAACTGGAATAGGTAGCATTGGCTTGTTGACCATAATGGATGCTTGATCAATTGCTTAGTTATTTCTGATAGTATAATCTCTTTGTGATGCAAATAGTCTGTACAAGCACATCCACTACCCTTTATCATTTGTTTATCAGTTGTGACTCTTCTTTAGCTTTTTAATACTTTGGTGTATGCATCAGCTTGGACTTCTATATTTCTGCAAGGGATAGGTCAGGGTTGCATAGATGTTCTCCATGTTTAGAGTCTTCCCCGTATTTACTTTATTCTGGCCCTAACACATGCCAAACTTATCTTTAATTCATTTAAGATGGGTACCGAGAATAGGGAAGGGCCTATTTTCTGAATTATCAGTTGATGTCGAACAAGGGAGGTTAGCAATTTTCTTCGTGAACTCGTGGAACTCTAATTAAATCTTGGTGCAGAAAACACTGTTTTTGGCTGTGGAGTCTATTATCTGCTTGATGAGGGAAGTTGAACTCCAAGAGGAAGCTGCAGAGCAGGCAAAGCTTGAAGCTGCTAAGGGGGGACTTGATATGCTTAAGAGGGTAGAGGATCTGAAAGAAATGTTACGACATGCTAAGGAAGCAAATGATATGGTTGCCTTTCTCTTCAACTGTGTGTTTCCCTTTGCCACTGTAATTTTGTTATTTCATCACTTGTGACCTAACAACTATGCTACACAACCATTTGCAGCATGCTGGTGAAGTCTATGGTGAGAAGTCCATCTTAGCTACTGAAGTTAAAGAGCTTCAATCTCGCCTGCTCGGCTTGGCAGAAGAAAGGGACAAATCTCTCGCAGTTCTTGATGAGGTGAGGGGATGTTGTAATCTTTGTTTGTGAAAGTGAGGAGCGGTATAAGAGACTCTGTAAGGAGAGTATCTTATACAGTCTTCCGTATCTTCTCCACACCTTGAATGTGAGACAGAAATTGCTGTATGCGAGTTTTTTTGACCTGTGACATCTTTTTTTCAATTTACTTATGTGTGTGCGCGTGCGTGTTTCAGAGTTTCATATTCTTTCTGTTTATTTTCTATTCCTAACACAGTTTTGTTCCATTATTTTGATTAATACCTGGAATTATCTAAGAGCTAATGAGCATGACTTGTGTCATGCAAATATTGCATGTAAGTAGACTGTCACATTGTCTGCCTTTCATTAACTGTTTCTTTCCCTCGATATGACGGCGTACTAGAAGTCTTGGACATGCTGAATTATTCTCAAACATGTACGACACTAGGACTGCAGACTGGCTCAAAAAGATTACCTATTAGATTGTTTGTGAGAAGGTGAGAGGACACAAGTTGAACATTGGGAAAAATTTAAGAAAGAAAAGCTTAACTAATGTGAACATTTGTGTTTGTACCTCTAAGAGGAATAATAAAGGAAAATCTTCATGGTCAAACAAGTGCATTCAACATGATATGGCACCTTTGAAAGGGTATTTTGCCTTCATTAGTGAGGTGGGCAGAGTTCCTTTTTTCTTTATTCTTGAATTATTTTTTTTCGTATTGCTGGTTTAGTGAGGTGGGCAGTATTCTAGCTGCTAAATCACAGATGCTTTGCTTGTACTTATGGTTTAGAAGATAAGGGTGGATGTAAATGGTAGTATGATATTCTTCTTTTACCTGATCATCTAAAGTTCCCTTTGTGTAGATGCGTCAGACACTTGAGGTGCGAATGGCTGCTGCTGCGAAAGAAATGAAAGCTGCTGAGCAAGAAAGAGTAGGCAAGGAAGAGGTTGCACGTAAAGCGCTTGCTGCTCAGGAAATCATTATGGAAAAAGTTGTGCAAGAGGCAAATGTTCTGAAGCAAGAAGCAGAAGAAAATGCTAAGGTAATAGCCCTCGCTATTTAAATGGATTATATATGCATAGTAAAATGTAATTGTAGTCTTGTGATTTTATCTTCTTGTTCTTCTGTTGCACAGCTGAGGGATTTCCTGGTGGATCGGGGGCGTCTTGTTGATATGTTGCAGTAAGTATATCTTATTAGGTCTCTTTAAAAATTTGATACTTGTGCTCTCCGAATGTGGGTTATTTGCTTGGAAAAATGGAACTTTTCTTGGTTGGGATGCCAAGGTAAAATCAGCATTCTGATTCAAGCTTGTGTTTGCTTAAATTTAATAAATGCAACTGCAAATTGTAGTTACATAGTATCCGGTGGGGGCTGGGGGGGCTGTCCTTATTCAGTGTATTCTTGTGTTATGATCTGTTTTCTCAGGTTTACCCTGTCCATCATACAATATCCTCATATTTTTCTTTCTTTGGTTTAAAATTCCAAAACCATTGTATTTTACTACTATTAATTCTAGGTGGAGGTAGAATCGCAATTTTTATTTTTTTGACTCTCAGATACTTCTGTGCCGAAGGTAGGGAGGGGGGAGGTTTCTCTACATCCTACCCTCCAGACCCCACTTGTGGGACTACTCTGGGTATGTTGTTGTAGATGCTTCTGTGCCCATGGCTGTTGCATCTGTCTTTTCCCTGCATATTCCTTGTTTCTCCCTCAACTGTTATTTAAGACCAGAGGGGCCCATGTAGTTGATGTCTGTTGTCTCTTTTGAGAGCTTCTTTTTGCTCCTCATTAAGTCACTTTTTTTCACATTATTTCTCCTGTAGTTTTAGTAAATCTTGACAACTTTGAAGGCTCTTGCTTCCAATCCCCTCTTACCATATGTTGTGTCAAGTTCCTATCCTACATGCTGCTCTCCATATTCTCTCTCCCTCTTTTTTTCAGACCGTGATACTTTTCCTTCTCTGTTGAGCTCATGTGTGCTTATAAAAAGCCTTAATAATTTTGAGGCTTATTTTTAAGATCTTTCTACTTTAATGATGCCTTGTAAAACTAATGGAAGCCCCACACCATGCAAAGCGAAGCCTGGTATTTAAGTGGAGAAGGGTAGAGGGGCGGGCCCATTATCCACCGAGTTTAGAAGGGTGATTGGTCCAAAGGGCGGGTCACAGATGGATTTCTTGGTTATCAAAAAAAAAAAACTAATGGATTTATTTGTCCAAAATAACTTAATGGATATTGAAAATTTGAAGTTATTGAGAATTTTCTTGGGTTGATTAGTTTATCATTGAGGAGGAAAACATGAACCTTTGCTAATAGAGGTGAAAAGAGATATACTTCCTTGAAATCTTGAATGAGTTTAGATAACTATAAAGTGACTTCAGTGCACCTATTTTCATATTTTGTTTTCCTTTTAGAATTTTCATCAAATCTTATTTTTCTTGTGAAAGATGTTAGTACAATGGTTTTTGGTATACATTAACCTAGAGTGATCATATGTTTTAAGAATATTAATGTATTAGCATATTTTGGGAAAAAGAAGAAAAAATAGCATTTAGGTATATCTATGAAGAATCAACGAATTTAGTGGTTACTTGAATTTCGTATGAACTAAGCTTATATCCACCAAATTTGACTAGCATAAGGCCATAAACTGTTTTCATATGGAAGTACGAGTGGGGTCATAGCCAATTTCATACTTCAATATCTCTGTAGTTTAATGAAACATCGTGTCATTGTGTCCCTTTGAAATCTGAATATGCTTATTCTCTGTCAGATTTGCTACATTAAAATTATTTTTTCTAAAAAATATACAATAAACTTTACTAATGACAAAGGCTTATTTAATGATACTGTTAACATGCCACCATTTTATTCAAGCAGTGTTTAAATAGAACATGACATTTGATCAAAGTTATTACTTTTTAATCTTGAGAGCACGGGTGTCCGCAATTTGTATTGTCAGACAAGACTAAGTTATAGAACACAAATTGGAAAGGTCTGCATTACTTTTCTAATCATGCTGGCAGTTGTTTTCAGTTTTTCCCCTCCTCCCAGATCCTTGTGCCACTATTTTGCTCTACTTGTTAGTCATTTAAAATACTCAATAGATTGTTGCACCCTTTTGCAGAGGCGAAATCTCTGTCATATGCCAAGATGTGAGGTTGTTGAAAGAGAAATTTGATGACCGCGTTCCTCTTTGCAAATCTTTATGTTCCGGGCAGACCAGCTGTATCTTAGCCTCATCAAGTTCATCTTCGAAGAGTATGATATCAGATGAGGTTGCTGAGGCTGCAGATTTGTTGCATGCTCCAGAAAAGATGGATAGAGTGCCTTGTCATGAGGAGGAGCACAAGGCATCTGAAGATGTTAAGTCAGTGATCCATAACACGGATCTTGTGGATGATGGATGGGAAATCTTTGACAACCGCGAGCTATACATGTGAATCAAGTGGGTGTAGAGAAAAATCATTGACTGGTTGCTTTAGTTCGAAGATATGTCTCTTCTTTTAAATAAGTTTCTTGGTAGAAACAAACATCTTTAGAATTCCAGTTTGTTATGCTCATTTTGCAATGTTAATTGAGAGCCTATTCCAAAGTAGTAGTATCCTATCCTGGTATAGAAGTATTTGTACAGAACAAGTATATAAATAGCAGCTTATCATCTATAGTATAGAGAAGTGCAATCATGTACTGGTCCTAAATTATACTTATAATCCCCCTCCCCTGACCCCTTTCCCCACCACTACTAAGCTTAATTTCTTTCTTTGCATTACTAATTACGTGATAAAGAAAATATCAAGTATATGCAAACACATGATTAATCAAAACCTAAAAAAAGGATCTTAATATCTTTTTCATTTGATTCTCTCGAACACAAATAATTACCCTCATCTGCTCTCAAATCCTTCGTTCTACTTCTTTCATTGTTGCGGTCTCCATTTCTTCCCCTTCTATTTTTCTTTTCTAAGTCACTTGATCAAATGGTCGCTCTTCATATCCCTTTTGTGTTCTCTAGATTTGTTCTTTATTTGCTATTCTAATTTGGTCTAAACAGAGAAAGAAGGAAGATGACTGTAGGGATGGCAATAGGGCGGGCGGTTGTAGGGCAAACCCGCTGTGATTTCAACCCACACCACCCCATATCATGATTTGTTGTTTTCAACCCAATCTGCTCCGCCTCGGCCCATCCCATCCCACATAATTTGTAAAAGAACATTTCAAATAATAGGTGCATTAGTTTTTAACTTAAATTTTTTAATTCCTTTTAGAGTAATTGTTAACCACTAAAATAACATATTAGCCTAGCATTTAAATGCAATTTTATAATACTCTTCTTTTGAACATGTCAATAGCATTATTTTTGATAGCTTTGAATTAGTTACATTTGATATAATTAAAAATTCAAATAGTGACATAATTTTTTCTTCTTTCTAGTTTTTTTGGCCATTCAATTTTTTTTCATAAATCAGTTTCAATTTTACTTAAAACTCATCATATGACTAGTGAGTGGTACCCAAACATGTGCAAAACTGATACAGAATTTGTGTGAACAGCGAATTAAAAGATTCTTTATCCTTAATCCGCAACCTACCCCAGTAAATTTTGAAAAATATATATTTAAACCCGCCGCGCTCTGCATCCGCAAAAGCTCACCCTACATACACTGTAACCCACCCCACCCCATGCCATCCCTACTTACTGATATTCATTTTCTTAAATCAAATTGCAAAAAGAAGAAGAAGAAGAAGAATGGTCCATAATTATGGTCTGTTTCCACATAAAAAAAAACATAAAACACCTTGTCAATTGGTAATAAGAAAAGTGTCCTCGAGTATTATTCACTCATAAACTCTTTGTATACATTTTTACATTGTACATGTAATTTAACACTACTCCTACACAAAAATTAAGGCTATAATCACAACCCTCAAAAAAAAAAAAACCTATACAATCGATCCATCCTTCATCTCATTCATCACAAAATTACTTAACTAGAAATTAAGCCTATGACAACGATTATTATAATTAATCGTGCCAACATAGAAGCAAGATTGTACATCTCCAAATAATGTACAGTCTTGCCCTTTGTTGTCTAACTTGCTTTGAACATCCTTGCCATTTCCTCATTTTCGAACTCCTTAACGATGACATTGAACTTGCAAGAGTAGCCATGTATAGAAAACTCAAATATTTTGAAGAAATTATAGTGTTTGTTTTTGAATAATGTTTAAAAGACTTGGAACATATATATAAAGAGTATAGATATATGTGAAAGGAAAATATGTGGTGAATAAAGGTTTTAAGAGGGTACATAAAAGGGACAGTTATGAAATTTGTGTCAATGAATAAATTGGAATAAGTTGGGGGCCTATGTCTTGTCTTTGTATTGTATGGGTACCCTACATTAACATATCTATCATACAGGTTTGCTGTATCACTAAATTATATAAATGAGAAATCATTTTCTTGTAGCCCCATCATCTATTGTTCATGGTGTTACAAAATAAATAGTATACTTGTACAAGTGTATTTAATGTGAAAATGGACAGAGCAATAAGAGACCAAAGGACAAAATTAATGACAACATTGCATGGCTTCAAAAAAAATTTAAAAAAAGATACCAATAGTTTTGGAGATTTATATGTGGTGGTAAAACTTAGCATGACTTAGTCAACATGTGCTAATTAAACAACGAAAAAAGGTCAAAAAAATAAAATGCTCTCAATGTATTATAAATGGTTTTAAGATGCTCTCCTTTCACCTATTATATTAAAAATGTCTTCAACCTTTTTTTAGGTCTAATAAGATGTAATTTGAGACTAATAAGATGAAACCACTTATTTCATTAAATGATTCATTTGTTGTCATGTCATTGTGATGTTAAAAAAAGGACATTATTAGACCTATAAAAACATTGAAAGCATTTTTAATCTAATAGGTAGAAAGAGAATATATATTATATTTTAAAATTATTTATAATACGTTTTGAGCATTATTAACCCTTTTCGATTAAACGATGACTCATAGTTCAATTTCCTCAACTTCATGACCTATCATTTTTACAGTTCTACTATGTTAAATGAATTTCGTGTGTTCAATATGTTACTGAATTCACTAATTATTTGAGTTACTAAAGTTGAAATTTAATACTTATATATATATTTTAATATTTATACGAGCATTAAATTAAAACTATTGAGTTTGGCCAAATCTATTGAAAATACTAATTAGCTACGTTCTTCTCTACTTTTTGTAGCGATACTACTTGTTTGAAAGCTCACTAGCGTAAAGATCATTACTCATTAGTAACATCTTTATGACTTTCATTGTTTCTTTACTTGCCAGGCGTTTGGTTATAAATTTTATTTTATTTTAAAAAAAATTGAAATTTACAAAGCTGGAGTTAAAAAGATAGATCGTTGGGTTTGGTTATAATTTTTGTTTGCAAAATGATAGAAGAGATTAATTTATTTAAAATTTATAAAGATGAAATTGGAAACACATTTAAAGTACTTTTTTCAAATCTTATGACCTAACACTTATTTTGAAATAAAATGATTTTTTTTTTTAAAAAGTGAATAATTTTCTAAAAAACTCCATAATTGTCTAATTATTTTTCCACTTATTACTTCTACTATACAATTGTGTGGTCGTGCCACGTTAATATACAAAATTATTGTCTTCATAACCTACGACATCAAAATCACATACGTGATACGTGCATACACAATACTAGTAGTCTAGTACTAGCTTGGTTATGTACCAAAAAGACTCAACATTTTCTTGGTATTTAATTTGGTCAAAAAATGTGAATAATATTAATATTAAGAATATGAGACACAACCAACCAACTAGAACTATATTATATACATACAACTCTTTCTTTGAATAAATTCAACTCTATAGTAGATATCATGAAGTAGACAAATGTTTGACATAATACCAACCATGAGATTCTAGTGTTTTCCAAGTGCCTCTTTAATTATATATCAAAGAAGAAGGAAGAGGGGCCAGGTCAAAGATAAGATACTCTTCTCAAGTACATTAATTAGTTCAAATTCAAAAATATGTGGGATTTCACGTGCACTCTGTCTCTTTAGGTAATAGTAGTAATGTGTAACATCAACGGAGGTAGTGTAGTGGATAAAACTACTTTTCACTTAATCGGATGTTTCAGGTTCGAGCTCTGAATATGAAAAACTTCTTGATAGAAAGTGTTTCCCCTTGAATAGAACCCTATACAATATAAATTCGAAATAGTCGAACTCCAATATGTATATCAGACACCGAATGAAAAACTAATGTGTAGTGTGTGTGACCATATAACAACTTACATTTCATGTGACAAAAACAACATAAAAGGGATGTATAGTCAATTATCAGTTGCCGGCCACTTGTGATCATTGCCGCCCGAGAGGCAAACCAGTTCAATGTCTTTTCAATCAACACTTATAAATTTATAGTAAGATAATACTCTTCAATTCAATTATTCAAGAGTATAGTCAAATTTAGGGGTGTGTATCAGTTGGTTCAATTTCATTTTATAAATTATCAAATTTTGATTTTAAATATGCTAAATCAATTCATAGATTAATTCAACATTTTTTCATGTAACTAGTTCTCTTGTCTAGTTGGAGGCTTAAAAGACATAGAACCTTTCCTAGAAGGTGGCTATGAATTTTAGGTGCTCTATAGGTGTATCAGCCCTTTGTTTGTTAATGGTATTTACAGTTAAACAAAAAAAAGATATTTTTATCGGTTTTCAATTTTCGGTTTATCGATTATTTCAATTTAATCAATAAGAAAATGCTCATAAAATACTCCCTCCATCCATTTTAAGTTGTCATGTTGCGTTTCGAAAGTCAATTTGACTAATTTTCAAAGTTAAATTAGATTACATTATTAAATCGATATTTTAAACAAAAAAATAAATATTCAAAAACTATACAAAAAGTACTATAAATTTTAATTTTTTCCATATCAATATGATGAAAAAAATACATTATAAGATGCGATTCAAAGTTCTTATCGTTTGACTCTAAGAAAAGAAATCATGACAACTAAAAGTGGACGGAGGGAGTAATTGTATGACCTCCAACATTTGGTGCAACCAGACAATAATGTAATTTACAGAATGCTCATAAAATAGAAACAATAGTAGTTAACATGAAAACAACTATACAAGTGCAACACAAATAAAAGAATTAGGACAATAATGTCAATTGAAGGCTAAAGGGCAAATGTAGTAACCAATAAGGTATTAATATTAATATTTAATATTTATGTAGGGGTAAAATTGTAAATTACTACTGTCTTAATGTGTTATCAATTTACCCAATAATATAATATTAAAAAATCAATGTCGAACCAATAATTCAATATTTTTAACTATTAAAAACTCAATAATTTTTCAGTTCGATTTTTGCACACCTCTAGTCAAACCTCTCTATAATAATTATCTGATATTTTATAATAATATTTCATTACAATAGTCTAATTTTCTTTGAAAATAATTTTTATATTATGTTATATTATATATTTTCTATAACAATATACCTAGTCCACATTTTCTTCACCCAAGTTGACTTGGTCCCTTTATTTTATTATTTTTAACTATTAGATTTTTTAATATTTGTATTGAGATTCTAATGAATTTAATGTATATCAAAAAGTACGCTTATATTAAAAATAAAGCGCTCTCTAGCGAAGATGATATTCATGCTAGAATAAAAAATCTCTGATCTTTGTTTGCATACATTTATATGTTAGTATACTTTTTTAGTTCTAATTTATGTGACATATATTTTATTTTAATTTTAAAAAAAAAGATAAATTCTATATTAGAAAATGATTAAGTCTTTACTTCCCATCTTAAGCTTAATAAATAACTTTTATAACATGCTTAATGTCAATGCCCATTAGTTTATTCAACAGCATGCACAATTGTATTAACATATTTTAATTAGATTATAAATTTCAAAACTTCTTATATATCTTAAATTTCCTGTCTATTTCAAATTATGTCAATTTATGCTCTTCATTTTAATTTGCTACCACCTATAAATCGAAAGAATCGGAGAAAATTATTGAATAGTATATCAACACAAGAATTTTTATGTGAAAAATTTCTTGCTAAAAAAAAGGGAAAAATCATGGCCAAATACTTTAATTTGACTAATCATTTCAGAAAAGTTATTGAGATTATTTTTATAGTCCAATAATTGCAATTTCACCTGGGGGTTTACAAAATCGAACCAAACCGCAAATCTAGTCAAACCGAGAAAAAAAAACCGACTAGTGGTTGGTTTGACTTGGTTTGGTATTGAAAAAAAAATCTGACTATATTTGAGTTGGTTTGGTTTTAACTAAACCAACCCGACATTATATATATAATTTTAAAATTTTATTTTATACATAAAAATATTTATTTTGATATAATTTTAAAATATTTCTTATACTTTTTCATAGATTTTATCTTTTAATATAGGCGGAATGGCCTGAGAGGCCCTTGTACTTGACTCGATTTGTCAGTTGGATCCCTGTACTTGCGACTTTGCCAACTAAACCCATAAACTCATTCAAACACAATATTTTAGATCCCTTTCTCATCTGATGGGTGTGCGTGTAGTACACTCATTTTACACATGAAATACCACGTCATTTTTTGATGACACATCATTATTATTATTATTTTTCCGATGACACATCAGAAATTAAATATTTTAAAATAAATAAGATTTTAAAAAAAATGCAATTTTCTCTCTCTCTTACTCATTTCAGACCCTTCCCACTTCATCCTCTTTATTTCCACCTTCTACCATTTTCATTTTTCTTCATAGTTCACGTTCAAAAATTTCTTCAATCATAAAATATTTTTATGATAGATTATAATTAGTTCTTGTACATAATTTAGGGTTTTATTTATTTTGATTTGATAAAAAGAGATATCAAGAAAACTTCAAATTGGAAAAAATATGTTTATATGTAAATTCAAGTAATAGATCTTAAAGAAATAAGTTTATAAACATGGTAAATAGTATATTTTCTTGCAAAAACTTTTTTCAATTTTAATCTGATGATTTTATTGTGATAATATGTACGTCAAAGAAGAACAAGAGAAAAAGAGTAAGGGCGGGGAGGGTGGGGGTGGATGGGGGCTGAGGTTGAAGAAGAAGAAGAGAAAAGGAGTAGGGGCGGGGGAGGGTGGGGGGTGGGGAGTGAGGTTGAAGAAGAAGAGAAAAAAGGTGGGGTGGGGTGGGGCGAGGTGGAGTGGAGTGAAGAAGAAGGAGGGTTTCAATATTTTAAAAAAATAATTATTATTATTGTTTTGTCTTACAATTTTGATAATTTTAAAATAAAAATATTGTATTCACTTGTTTCAAAACGCGTGAGATCACGTATTGTCCAACTAAGCCATTTCAGTGCCACATAAGTCCGGTCAATGGTCAGAGGGGTTTAAAAATATAGTTTCACTGAGTTTAAGGGTTCATTTGGCAAAGTTATGAGTAGAAGGGTTCAACTGACAAACGAACCCAAGTATAGGGGCCTCCCGGGTCATTCCGCCTTTAATATATTATTTCAAGTTTGAAACTTAGAATTCTGAATGGTTCAATAAAGATTATAGTCCACAGATGTTGATAATTATAATAAAGCTTAAATCAAAATCAAATTAATACTAATGCAAAAAGAAAATCAACTCAACACTAAGAATGACAATAATATTGAATATCTGTTCTTTGGTTTTACATTGGTTTAGACAATTCAAATACATAATCTAATTTTAATTTCCTTTAATATTTAGTCATGTAACTAATACTTATTAAACTTATTTTAGCATGATTTAGTACTTTTAAATTATGATCATTTTC